>CAEFZX010017088.1:0-36151 GCA_903066825.1 Alfaro cultratus
TTTCCTTCTCCAATTCTTCACGGTTCGTGTCCAGAGAAGTTTCGTCCGTCAGCAGGCTAGCCAGATCGTCAGTCATACATGGATAACAATGATTGTCAGCCATTTTTTTTAATTAAACAAACCCTGCTTCTGAAATTACAGAATAAACACTACTTACTATTGTTGTTCAGTCCACCCGAAATGTAGAACAAATGAGTTGCTCTGTGGAATTTGGGAATAAAGGGAGATGGATCACAGTCGTCAGTGATGTCACAGAGAATGAGTGACATCACTAATTCACATCAAAGCCACTAGAAGCCTGTTGTATGTGTATCCTGGATTTGATGGATTGTGGGGACTCACTGCTCCCCATAATGAAGAAATGCTGTTTTGGGGTTTGGGGTAAAGTTTAGAGTTAGGAAGTCAATGGAAAGTTCCCACAAAGACAGCGAGATAAACGTGTGTGTGTGCGCGTTTTTGTGTGGAATGGCCTGGATGTCAGCAGCCTTTATTCGTAGAGTGAGCCTGGGGATGAAGCTACGGTCCAGTCTGAACTCTAGATCGGAGAGGATGAGAAAGTGCTCAGCCTAAAGTTCAGCCCCATGTATCCACGGAGCACAACCAGTCGATCCGGGGCTCCCGCTGGATTATTGGTGACTGGCTTTTGTTAGCAGAGGACGGAAAATACTAAGCAGAAAACCAGCAACACGCATTCTTAGAAGAAAGGACATTTGCGCTTCATTGATTGAATCTTTGTTGGGACAATCATTCTTTCCAATGACATCTATTTTACCAAAAAAAAAAAAAAAAAAAAAAGGATGCTTCTCTCGGAAATGGTGCCATGTTTTGTGGAAAGCACCCAAGAAAAACTTGCCAAATCCTTTCTGGAAATGCTGGCGGGGGCAGAGAGATAGTGTAGGGCAGAATCTTCCTCACTGGAAAATAAAAACAACAAGGCCTGCACTGCAAAAACTTTATTTACAGGGTGAGCCTGGGGATGAAGTTATGGTCTGGTCTGAGCTCTAGATTCAGACCAGACATTACCAAATATTTTTGTTCCAGTTTCTGGTACACTTGAAACACGACAAAACTTACAAGTCAATTTTCAGCCAGATATAGGAGCTTGTTTTAAGTAAATAATTCCTCAATATTGATGAAAAAGTGGTTCTTCCATTGGCAGATTATGTCACTTATAACATGGGAAAAATATCTTGTTATACGTGGAATAATCTGCCAGTAGAAATAATACTGAGGAATCAATATTTAGGAATACTTGACTTAAAACAAGCTCCTATATCTTGATCAAAATGTACTTGTAAGTAGGTGTTGTCTTATTTCAAGTGTACTAAGATACTATAAAATAGAACAAAAATACTTTGTAAGATTTTGTGTCTGTGCAGTGTGTCACTATTGGAGGCAGTCACAAGTTGTGAAAATGAGATTCTACAGCCCATGGGAATCCCACATGATACATGGAATCCAATGTCTACACTCTTCACACCGCTTCTGTTTAGCCCACTTTATCTGACTCCAGCTAATTTGCCAATAAAGTCCAGTGGAGTTATGAATGAACAGACGAACTCTGATGCGTTTCTTTGCATGGGAACGGTCGTAGATGCAGGGAGACTCATGCTGAGAGTGCTACAGCAACACGGACAGTTTTCAGAATAATTGAAAACGTCTGTGCCAATGATTCAGCTGCAGTGAGAAACGCCTCACTACATGCAGGACAGACCACCACTCATCAATGACCACAAGCACAAATTGAGCAGAATATGATGTGAGTAAACAGTGAGTTTATTTGTAACGCAGATTAAAGCTCTTCCCCCTGCTTTCTTGATATCAAAACCACGCCTTTTTTTATTTCTTTAAAGACTTTCTTCCTGTCATTGCATCTGGTCTTAGCTAAAGACTTCTTAGTGTCAATAGGTAACGTTTCATCTGAGCTGAAAACAGTCACATGTGGGGAACCACAAGGTTCCATCCTGGGGCCCCTTTTCTTTAATATCTACATGCTAGATAAGATGAGATTAGATACAGTTTCAGTTGACATAAGCAGGACAGCAAAGCATTACAGCGTTGAAAAAAGACATTTAATGAAAATTTTGTGAAATAAACAGTTCTCCTTCTGTTGTCTTTCTAATCTGTACAAACAGCTAGCAGGTCAAGAAGCCAGGAGTGATACGAAAGTCTGATTTTAGCCTCATGAAACGTCAAGTGTCAGCTACTGAATTCCAGGAAAAGTGACTGGTGAAGGAGAGACTCTAAGGCCTAATTTAAGACATAAAATCCAACTTTCATCTACAACGCATATCATCTGATCACACTAAGTGGACTCTGCTAATGATGAATACACATTCAGAATTATTTCTTATTTCAGTGAAATTATGCATTTCTAGATTTTGTCCCAATATTGTTTTATGTGTGAGGTCCCACAGGGCTCAGTGTTGGGACCAGTTCTATTTGTTTTGTGCAGTTTTCGGATGAATCCTATTATTCCTATGCTTATGATATTAAACCAGCTGAGTATTTAAAGCTGTCTTCCTTGATAAACTGTTCTAGTAATCTGAAACAGTGGCTCTGTGAAAACTATGGAGTTTTTTTTTATTATTCTCTCATGTCCTTAGGACATCATTCCTATGAATTAATCAGAAAACAGATTTTTTTTATTTTATTTATCAGCTTAGAAACATTTCTGAGCTTTGAACTCTGTTGTTGAAGATGATTAATCATTTTTTTAATTTAAATTTTTCTTTATTATTGTAACAGCCTTTTCATGCATTTAAATAGGAAGGCTCTTGACCGCCTCAGGTTGTTACTAAATACTGTTGTTTTTTCTTTTCTTTTAACCAACACATTAAAGACACAATACATTGTGCCTGATTCTAATCTCTTTATTTCGGCTCTCAGGACGTTTTAGAATCAATTTTAAAGTTTTAGTTCTCCCTTTTAGAGTCCTCTGTGTTCAAGCCTTGCTTCTGCCAACAACTCTGAAGTTTTCCAGTGAAACGTTTCAACCAACACATTTTAAAAGCAGAGGGGACAGAGCTCTAGAGCTGTGGGGCCCCAGATTGTGGAGTGCGGCGCCTCCATCGTTGAGCTGTGTTGATTCTTTTAAGAAGCATCTGGAGACACTTTTATTCCGACTGGCTTTCTGCAGGTTTTAGGCTGTTTGATGTTATATGTAATCTGTTTGATCTTTTCTTTTATGTTTTATTCTCTGTCATCTGTGTTAGTGAAACACACTTTGTGGGGGTTTTATACCTATGAAATAAAGTTTACTTTCTTTTGTTAGATAACTTTTGAAGAGACTTCCCCAAAACTTTCAACACAACCGAGCTTCTGATTATGTTACCTCTGCAACAAACGGCTTAGTTTGGATTACAGCATATATTTCAGGGTTTTTGACACTTCTTTTCCTCCTTTTTTATCTTACAAATGTATCAGACTTTGTTTGAATCTTTTTAATCAATGTTTTTCTTTGTTTGTTTTTTTATTTTTTAAAATATTGTACTTACTTCTTTTTCCTCCTATTTTTCCCCATTAATCTCTTGATTGAACTTTTGGATATATAACAGAAAAAAAAAAAGAAGAAACACATTCCTTTACAATCTTCCACTTACACACTGAAGCCACCGGTGAGACACTCAAGCACAGTTACCAGAGGACCGATAAGAAAAAGGAATCAAAATAAATACATTATGATTTGATATTTTTGACTGGCTATCTTGTTTTTAAGTCTGCATTACTATCAAGGAACACAGAAAGGCAGAGGACTACTAGGAAAACGAGCAAAGAAGGACAACATTCTTTTTAAAAGATTGCAAAAAAGTCAAACTCCTCAGAAGGGAAGAAGGTCGGGGGGGAAATGAGGTACTGCGCCTTTAAGAGGAACATGCAGCATCTTCAGCACAATAAGAAGGATTTGCAGGACCAGAGGAGTCAGACTGGGCTTCACATTTGCAGCAGTGGATGTGGTTAACAGGATGGATGTAGGGTCTGCGCTGTGAAACGGGTTTACTCTCTGACTTAAGGAAGATTGCAGTTTCCACTCAGCGCAAGGAGCCCTGATGCTTCTGCTGCGAGGCGACATGGGAAAACAACAACAACAGAGCAGTCAATCAGTAAACACAGCAAAGCCGACATCGGTTCCTCCTATAAACCATCTACATATAAGACAAAGTCAGGAGGAGTAAGAGACGTGTCAGAAACGTCACCGTGTGGCTCATCATGTCACGTTGTAAGACAAATCTGGTTTATGAGACGCTGCACCTTTAAGTATCACACCTTTGTCCCAAAGGCAAAAACCTGTGGATACGTCTGTCACGACAACAAATCTTATTGGACGATAAATTGTCCCAGAAGTTATCAGGATAAACGATAATATTGTTGTTTTGAGACCATTTTCAAGTAACATAATGGAAATGAAATAGTGATGCAAGAACACATTACGGAAGATCAATAAGCTTTAAATTCTAATGAACATTTAACACTGGAACTGGAAGACATTTTAAATATTCAAAATAAATTAATTAATTAAAAAACAAATAAAATTAATAATGACGTTTCTGTAAATAAAATTCTCCTTAAAAAAAAAAGGACCAGTTGAAACCAAAGAACCAGACTTTAGTCATCCAGTTTCTGGTAGAAACAGAGAGAAAAAAGAAAAAAAGTAAATCATGCAAATAGAAACGATTGAGTGTGATTTAATTTATAAAACTGATTTATTGCCAACAGCGACAGGCCTGCATGTGGTTAAGAAATGCGACACACTCTGGTCATACCCAACCAGGATGGTGATACCAGCTAATTTTACTCAAGTCAAAGTAGCCAAACTTCATAGTAAATTTACTCAAGTGAAACTTAAAGGTACAGTGTAGTAAAAAATATTCCTAAAAGTACATTTTCTCCAAAACATTACTCAAGTACATGTAGCTGTGTAAGTGTAACTAGTTAGTATGGAACATTGTTCAAACTCTTCTGTTAAGTACATCACACTTACTCTGGAGTCAGATAGCAAAAGAAAATCTTTCCAAGAAAAATGAACAACAAGCAACAAAAATAACCTTCAGCTGAGAGAAAAAACATGTAGAGAAACTGATACATATAATCCATGTTGTTGTCAAGGAGATAAAGTCTCCACATCAAGCAGCAACGTGTCAAAACAAGTGTTGTGGTGCCGAGTCTCGGTTTCAAACCGAGTCTGTGGCGAATCAAAAGTTTGATCAGAGTCTTGATGAAAAGGATCAAACATAAATTCATTGAAGCTTATGCAAACACTAACATGCTCTTGATTAGAGGCAGAAGGGGGAAAAGAAGTTTGCCGCTCAAGTAATCAAACACGATTTGCCTTTAAAACTTCAAATCCGCTTCTATGAGATGTGGTCACTAAATACCTTGAGGTGCCTGAAGTGTTTGACTTTTGGAAGTTGACGGCGAGTTTTCGTCTAGTAAAACTTGTTTTCAGTGTTCATGACGTGTCAACCTTTACCCTCACCCTGCGCTGTTCTGGGGTTTCTCGTTCATTGGGTTGTGTGCTGTAATTTCTGACAATCAACTTACCATAGACATGACGCATAGAGACAGGGCAGAGCGTGACGATAATCTACAAAAAATAAATAAATAAATACAAGTATTCAAGAGAGAGAACACAAGAATAAACTATGAAACTAAATATAAAGGAATAAACTAATATGCAACACCTTTAAAATCTTTTTTTTTTTTTTTTTTAAATGAGAAACTCCCGTTTTGATCTCTATGCCTCAATTACAGACTAAAGACATATATAAAAATCTACATCTATTTAACGTTGCTGTGATACAATGTATGTTGTTACATTTTGCAGTACATGATATTACGACAGGACTGGTTGAAAAGCATCAGATTTGGTTTTATTGCATATGGAGTTATGCATAACTCCTAATTATAAGAGGAGATACGAATACAGACGTTTTCACTTCGCTATATTCCTTTTAAACAACTCACAATGTTTTTTTTTCTTCTCTGTCAACATATGCATGTTCAGATCTACTGGTGCAGTTCAGATCTAATTTCACCCTGTAGCCTGTTGGGTTTGTGGGGAGAGATGGCTCCTGTTCAAATGTTCTGGCTACTCAAAACTCCCTACTGCAGCTTTAAGGCATCAAAACTTTCAGCTGGTGCCTGTTAAACATAACCGTGTCCAACTTTGGTTGGAAAAATAGCTTTCAGAAGTAACAAACACTGTCCCAGTCAGTGCAAGCAGCATTAGTTGGGTGCATGTTTGGGTCTTGGAGATGAGTTGCTCACCAATCATTTGTCCTGCAGAAGTGGAGTCCGGCAGATGATCAGCAATTTGAGTTGCATCAGCTGGAGTCCAAACACGGCGCACCAGAATATATGAACCACTTAAATCATGGGCACCACAAAAATCTGGATTTCTTCTATTAAATAAAGATATTAACACCTCCTCAATTCCTTTGCATTACAGTAGAAATAAATTATCCCCCATTTGGAAAACACATATATATTCCATTTATTCAGATATTCACTGTTGCTCGGCTCATACTTTCTCTCCAGAAAATCTACATTTTCCCCTTGAGCGGGAGGAAAGGCTTTGAAACTCTGGAACCCACTGCCCTTTTCAAAAGGGGGATATATTCCTTTAACTCAGCGAACGTCTTCAGAGTCCAGGTAGTCGGTCTACCCAGACTCTCCGGGCTCTTACTTCCCTCAGTAAAGGTCTTAGAAAAGATCAACCTTTGTCTTTCATCCTAAAAGCCTCTAGGTTTCTATTTCTACTGTTCAGATTCAAACAATCTCTCCTCTGTCACTCTTTCCTCCCCAGTTGTAATTTCATCATCTTAAAGAAGTCTTTCTCACCAGACGGTTCAGGTACAGCAACCAGCAGTCCCAGTGCAACAAATAAGTCCTTCAGTCTGTGTGAGCTTGAAGGCTAAACTCTTTCGAGGCTGATCTGAGATTGGGTCGTTGATGTCCTCGTTGGCCAGACACAGAATCCTGCCAACCAATGGCAAATTGTTACAGAGGAATTATTATCAAAGAGTCTTGATCAAAAGGATCAAACATAAATTCATTGAAGCTTATGCTTAAAGGAGAGGAAGCTCAGATCGCGGCGCGTAAGAGCGTCTAGTTACCCGTCACTCTTCGACAGGTTTCTCATGGCAGTATGTTTTCATTCCTTCTACAGAGCTGGTGAAGTTACTTCTGTGACTAAAGCCCCGTAAAAACAGAGCAGCTCTTTAGTCAAACCGTAACATTTTTGTTGCGATCCGGCCGCTGGTCAACACCAGTGGCTGGAGTCTCTTTGCCTTCAAGTTCTCCAGAGCTCTGGTAATGAGCAAGTCATTTGATTCATGGTTGCTTATCCATGGTTACATCTAAAACATGTAGGACCTTGAGACTCGACTTTGTTACGCAAAAGCCACAAAGCCTCCCAATGTTCACGAGAGTCATTCTGACCCCTGATGAATGTAACCCACAACAAAGGTTACTTTTAATTCACCTGATAAAAATAAATGGCAGATAAATTAATTTACTTCAATAACCAATTCTATACAATTACAAAGAAAGTTGGGCCGGATCAGAAGATTCTAAATTCTAGGGAGCCTAGGTGTGAGTAACAACAGAGAGTACACAGTGTTTATAAGAAAGAATACAATTTAATATAATAACATTTGTGGATCCAAATTTATAAACAACTCAAAATTGCGCGCTTCTTAAACAGAAAATAAAATAAAATAAATAACAGTCTTTCCAGTCTCAATTCACTGTTTCACAGCTAGTGACCAGTCTGGTCACTGTCTACCGGTTCTCCTGATTCTCTGGGCTGCGGCTCGCCATTCAAGTTCAGATGAGGAGGGTCTTGGGGTCTCCGGGCTCTCCAGGTCAAAAGTGCACCATAACAACAAACGTCAACAAAAAAACCTGACCGATGCTCTGAGGGTTTATGACAGGGATTTTTCCGGCTGTCAGTCGCTCACAAGGGACGTTTTCGATTTCCAGATTCACCAAATTTAAACAAGCTCTTCACGAAGAAACAGTCAGCTGTGAGCTCTCAAGCGCATCTGACGCGTTCTGAGCAAAATCTAAGCCCAGCACTTAAAGGGGCGGGACAACCGATCTCATTGGCCGATGTGAAGTCAGACCGCGCCAGCTATTGGTTGTCCAATCCGTCACTAAAAGCAATCACCAAAGGCCTACTTCACAGCTCTTAAAGATTCCCAGCACTTTTACTCTATATTTTATGAGTAGAACAAAACACGAAATATATTTATACTTTTTAATCTTGTAGAAAAAATACATTAAATTAACATCATTAACTTTTTATTTGTGTTTTTAACACTGGGTTACATGAACTTTACAAGAACTTTTGCTGGGGAGTCAAATAAAAGAAGTGACAAGTTGTTCCTTTCTGAGCAATAATGCCTGTTATCTGAAATTGTGGAAACTCTCCGGAAAACATGAGCGCTAGTGTCAGATATTTAATATTCACACACTTCTCCACATCTTGCCCTGACCTGTCAGTGCGTTGTTGTGTTGATGATGCTGTTTGTTCGATAATGTTCTCTAACAAACCTCTGAGGCCTTTAGAAAGCTGGTGCATTTTATACTGACAGTAAATTAAATCCTATTTACTATCTGATCTGTGATGGTTATTGGGTTCAGTTTAGAGACATCATAGTAAAGGAGATTTAAATGTGTTGTATTTATTGTTCAAATATGTTTTGCAAGAATATATTGGTACTACACTTTCCAGAATTGTATTTGTATTGTATTGTGCTTTTTTTTTTTTTTTTACAAACATAATACATAAAATCTTGATAAAACCCACTAAAGTCTGCAGTTGGGACACCAGATGAGCATAAAGGTGAGGAAGAAAACCAGGAAGTGACTTCAAGTTAGAGGAAATGTTCCAGTGTAAGATATGAACTAAGACATTAAAATACTTTTGATAATTTATAAATCACTGAACGGCTTTGGTCTTCTGGCCCTGGTCTGCATCCCCAGAACCAGAACCGGAACCAAACATGGAGAAGCAGCATTCAGCTTCTACCCACCACAAATCTGGAACAAACTTCCAGAAAACTGCAAAACATCTGAAACACTGAGTTCCTTTAAATCAAGCCTAAGAGTTGCTTTCCACACATAATTATTTTAATTCGACTTTCATTGGTAGAATCAACCATTAAAACGTCAACAGCCTGCTATGAGTAACGACAGAAGAGGAGCGGGTGAAAGACACGCTGACATTTTCAGTCATGGCGGGTTGGCGGGGAAAAACGCCAAGAAGGTTGGGAGAGCTAATAGACTTCACACTTTACAGGATTCTGATCTTGTCGCACATTTAAAAATAGCTTTTCTGGATCATGTTTGAAGTGTCAGGCGTCATGAGGTAAATTAGCTACCAGGTCCACTGACTCATAACATTGCCTTGTTAATCACCTATGTGTGCGGCTATGTATAATTAATCAGGATGCGACTGCAATAGATTTTTTTCGTATGTTTTCAGTTTCCTGACTGGAAATCGACCTTATTAAGACCAAGTCGAGACCGCAGTTGCTTTCAAATCAGTTCTTAAGCACAAACCCATGTGACCCAAACTTTTATTGCCCCGGGGTTTTATATAATATAGCGTAATCGAAGTGCATAACTACTAGTCAAAGACAAACTAGCAGCAGAGCTAAAGTTTTCTTGGGGTTGCTACTAATTTTGTGGAGTTTTCTTTCCTACATTTCATTCTGTTTCCCTCCTTCCTTAGTTCTGCCGCATCCACATCTAAGAGTCTTGAGAGTTTTGCTTTTGGCTGGTCTTTCCAACACAACAAAGCAGAGCAAGCCGGCAGCGCTGCAGACGAGGCCCTAATTAGCCTATCGATTAGCCTAAGACACTAGATATTTAAACTCCTCTGCTCGAGGTGCAGAATGGTCCCCGATCTGAAGAGAGCAGATTATTTCCTTCTAGATAAAACCATGGCCTCCGACTTAAGAGATCGAACTTTCATCTCGGCTGCTTCCCACTCATCCTCAGATCGCTCTAGTGCCCACTGAAGGTCGTGGCCTGTGACTGCTTGTTGCTCATTATTCAACTTTGGTCATTTTTTGAATCAGGTCTACTTCACATAACTGTCAGATCTAATGGCTCAGTGCCTCAGCTCAGGTTTGGGTGTCCTGGTATTAAGTTTCTTCCTCATATTTGTAAGGTTAAAACAGCTTCCCTGCTGAAACATTCCCTTTTATTGTTAGTTGACCCGCCTTAAATCATCCAAGCCAGTGTTTTTGGGCCCTTTTTTCCAGTAAGCATAATGGTAGCTGCTCTGCTATGCTCCACTGACTTCTTCACGGCTCAGTTAAAGCACCAATTGAGCAGTGTGTCAATACCTCAGCTGCAGTGATTGTTGCTGCCGGTTATTGTCGTTCCTTTACAACAACAGGTACGCAGGTGGAAACATGGTCGTCAAAGGAAAAATCTGAACTGTCCACTACACATACATACAGGAAACTTGTTCAGGAGACAACGGCCTGATATGATACATTTTAGTTTCTTGTTCTTGGATGCCCCACCCCTTTCTGATGCCGCCCTGGACAACTGCCCGTATGAACGATATCAAAAAGCGCCACTTTATATACATAAAAAAAAAAAAGTTTAAGAAAAAGTTTTATTGTCTCAAACCAACATGTCTGAAGATTCTCAGATTTCCAGGTTTTTACATCTAGGAAGGTTTAAAGGAAGTCATATTTTATTTTGACAGTCCGTCTCTGATCATTTCCTCTGGAACTTGTGCGATGAAGCGACAGCCGCTTGTCCTCATCCAGCCAAGCGACCGGCGTAATTTGTGATTGTGGAATTTGGAGTTTGCTCACGCGGGCTAACGACGCAACACAAGAAAACTGAAAAATGCTCAACTTTTGTTGCCGTCTGCTGTCATGAAAACTTTCACCTCCCACTTGTCCCACTTGTGCTTGAATCCCATCAAAATTTAGCCTGCAGATGAGGTTAAAATAATGAAAATCCTTGCCAGTGCTATTGCTGATAAAAAACAATGAAATCTGACGCTGAAGAAACAGAAAGCATTATACGATGTCTTGGCACAAAAGAATTTAACTAGGCTGTAATCAGAGCTTCAACATACAGGAACAAGAAACGGGAACAAGAGACACAACAGAGCAGAAATTTTAAAGGGACAGTATTATGTAAATTTGACTTTTGAGCTTTACATCATGTTATAATGTCATTCCCTCGTCAAAAATGTACCTGGAGCTTTGTTTTGATTCTTTCATGCATGTTTGAAAATCCCTTATTCTCCCGGGGCAACCATTCAGCTGAGCAAAACGCCTGGATGGACCTAGCTCCGCCTTCGAAAGCTTCACAACCTTCCCAGTTGAGAAATCCTGGGTCTTTACATACAAAAAATGTCCATCAATCCATCCACACAGTGGATAAAGAGAAAGTTTTAACAGCTAATTGTTAAAACAAAACAAAAAAACCCAAAAATGCTTACGTAGATTATATAATCATCAGGCTGAGTCATTAAACAGAGATGGCATTGATGAGTGTAGATAAACTCGCCTGAACTGCACATGTAAGGTAAATAACTGAACATGCTGAACATAAAATTATGAAGAAGATACTTTTGACATTAAAATTGTTCAGATTTTCCCCCCTCATTAGCTGTTAAAATCAAAACAACACAAAAACTTTGTAAAACTGAAATAGTGGCAAAGTTTGAGGATTGAATTTCTATCAAACTACGTCTAATCTTTTTCGATGTCGTACAGAATCTTCTCTCCAACCACATGAAAGACTAAAAAGATCTACTGACTTTCACAGTGAGGCGCTGAGGTAAAACCATTACTTTTCATGTATAATAATCCTTCACTGTATCCTGTATTTGCTTAAAATCAACAACACTTTTTCACAAAAGCTGCTAAATTCCTACATCGACTTTCTTGAATTGTATGCTCTCATTTCTCTGAGGTTAAATGTTCTGAAGCCATGCATTGTGGGTCTAATGACCCCAGTGGAAAATAAGATCCAGTTTTTCTGAACCAGAAGTACTAATCAGCGCTTATTCACGGTTATCAAAAGAAGGACTTTTTTAGTAAAGGATTTACATGTGAAGTGAAACCCACATTTTTCAAAGAGAGCATTGACAATGTTCAAAGAGTTGTTACGTTCATGAAGCGATAGGAAGTAAAACCAAAAGCGCTCTCTCCAAATTCACTGGGGAAGGTTTGATCCTTCTTAAAGGACAATGATTGCCACCCTTAAAGAGGCCTTGCACATTCTTGATTTCTTTCCGTACAGATTCTTTAAACAGAACTCATTTGTGCCTTTCAAGAATCTTACTCTCCGGATGCCTGCCTGACCTTGGATCTAACAAACTCATCTCTTGACCTTGGGTTTTCTGTCTGGCCGGGTGTTTCCCCTGATCCACGAACCAGCTCTGCTCCTGTAAGCCGTTATTAAATTTCACTTTTTCCTCAACTTTCACTCCACGCTGTTACATAAAGCTCCATTAACACGTTATGAAATCCCTTATTGAATATAAACATCCCCTTGCTGCCACAATTAACCCTGACAGAAAAGTCTGCACCGTTTGAAGGTCAAGTATTTAAACATACTTGCACTCAAATACCTGGTCGTCCTTGTGACTTTTCAGCCTATTCCATAAAGAACTTCAGATTCAGACAGATTTTTAAACAACTTTTAAAAATTCAAAGGTAAGGTAAATTCTGTTTTCCCGAAGGTGTGTTAAGAAATTAGGTTGAGTAAATACAATTAAAGATGGCATTTATTCTAAGTGGATTTTAGCAGCAGATGGAAAAACGTTTGAGACAAAAGTCTTAAGTTTCAGTTTTATAGTGGAGATTTTATGAAGTTTAGTTTGCAGAGAAAGGTGGTCTGATGAAATGTAATTGACAGAAAAAGAGAAGGTTAATACAGACGAACTTAATTAGAAAAGCTAGCATCATTTCACTGATCTGATGGGCAGATCAGGAAGAAAAGGACCTGATTTCATTCGGACAGAAATAACAAGAGCAGAATGGGAGCTCTGGAGATGAGGGTCCTTCACAGCATTGTTCTTTTCTCAACCATGGTGGCCTCCTGTAGGAAACGTGATTTTATAATTGCTTCACAGACATGGATACTGCTGTTGGTAAGATTCCTCTCTAATCAGCCGTTCATCCAATCAGCAAGAACTTCAAAGAGAGAGGCTCCACTTCTGTGAAAAACAAGCCAAGAGTGAGTCACATTCAATAAATTAGGATACGTCCCGCTGAGTCTCGTTTGTCAGATAAAAAGCAGCTTTTTAAAATCACAACCTTTAAGCAGGTGTTCAAACATACATTTCATTATGCTCAAATATCTGTTTATGAAACTGGTCTGACGTAACATTCAAGTTCTAAAGTATAAAAATCACAATAACATAGAGATATAAAGACCTTCAAACATCCATCTGTGTTTGATTTATAATGTTTCACTTAGTGATAAAGGTAATAAAATAAATGTGCTTTTCAATAATAGTCCAATTCATTGAATTGGTCTGTAGCTTATGAAAATGATGTGACTCAGGCGGCCACTGGAGCAGAGCCTCAGGTAGGTGAGCGTCAGAGATGGCGGTTTGAGTTCGAGACTCTGTCTCGAGTTGCATTTAAGTCACAAAAATGAGACATCCGAGTCGACCAACACCTGTCCCTTCAAGACTTAAGACCTGGATCAGACCCATGGTCTTAGAATCAAGTCGGTATGTGAGCTGCAGACTGCAGCTGCTGCAAATGTTGTATCGCGAATGGATGTGATTGATTCCTAGCCAGTGATGTTGGTGAATAATAGGATGCTAATGGCTCAAGAAAGTACGTTCAAGTTAGCAGTAGCTTCAAAATAATGAATGAATGTCTCGTTGGCCTTAGCGATTGGGTGAAATTCAAAACTTCAACAGAGTCCACGCCTCCAGCAAGCAGTCATTTCTCAATATGCAAAAGGCCAAACCTTCTACACAAAGCAAGGCACAGAACAAGCTGTTGGTTTTCACCAGGCTAATTCTCCACCATGTCCACGTCTTCTCCCATGATGGAAATAAGAATTGGACAAACTTTTTGTTCTTTAAATCTGGTCATCTCCTTTGTTTTACTCACATACTAGATAAGATGATTGTTTTCACCCCAGGACACAAAGCAGTCGAGATAGATGTATCTCAAGTACGTAATATTATTTGTGTGTACAGCCAATCAGTGGGACCTTTGGCTTCCCAGAAACCACATCTGCAGGAAATCATCAGCCTACGTGACTGTTTAAAGAGACAACTCAATTAATCTCTCTATAATTGTGCCACGTTAAGTTTACTTGCTAGTTTTACTTTGATGGTCTGAACAAAACAGGACTATTTTCTGCTAAAAAGATGTCATACTTTTTGCTCCACAACATAATTATTCTTTCACAGTTGAAGACCAACTTGTAGAGGCAGAAAAGTAAATGACTGAGGTGGAAGAAAAACAAGAGGAAAGGAGGATGGGATGTCTGTATGTATGGCTGGGAGTAGGAAAGGAGCCTGCTGAGGTTCTTCCTGAACTGAACCTATTAGAGAGTGTGTTCAGCTCATTAGCTCCGTCCAGACTGATCCTCCTTTCACTTGAGGCCTGTGATCTTCTTCATCTCTGCTGGTTATTGCTTTGTTGGAGTTTGCTCTCCAGCTTCTTCCTGTTCGCCTCCCTGCTGTTTCTAATTTTCCCTTTAAGTTGCTTCTGTAACCCTCAATAACTCCCTTTCTCCATCCCTCACGGCTCTTTTTATTTCTTGTTCAGCGGTTCCTCCAGGTCACCGTTGATCCAGAGTTTTGTTATTAGGCAAGTATCTCACTCCTCTGATGGGGATGGTTGTTCACAAAAGACTTCATGTAGTTTGTCACAGTCAGTCATGTCATTTATGTGCTCTCCCTGTGGCTGGCACAGAGCAATCCTATCAGTAGCCTCAAAACAAACCTGCAGGGTTTATTCAACTCCTTGTTACCACTTTCTCACAATTCACAAGAGATGCTTACCTTTGAGTTTCTGTGTAGTTAATGTTGGTTGGGGTGAAACTGCATTAAGTTAGAATGTTAGACCTGAAAACATTAAAACACAGGTGAAAAATATTCCCCTTTAGGTGTGACAGCTGCACAATTGCTTTGTCTGTGAATGATCAGCATTTCTATCAGGAGAGCAGACTCAGACATGAACAGTAGCTTGAGCAGCATACCAGGAAAAACAAGATAACAGACAGGCAGCAGGAAACAAGATGAACTCTTGATTCGGTGTGCAGTTTGGACACAAACAGCTGGAGACTCCCTGCAAGCAGCTCCACACAACTCTGACTGCTCATGTAATCAGGACTGTGGTGGAGGATTTCCAACAATCAGAGAGTACAATAGAGGAAATGAGAGGTTAGGACACAGTGAGCATGGCTTGATGGGGGAAAAAAACTACCTTCAATCTCTTTGATTGAATACTTTGACTGATGGAAGAAGTATTAGATTAAATAAGCATTAGGTGTTTCCTAGGCTGAAGATGGCAATAAAATTATGCTTCTGTCCCCTGGCAGTTTAGAATAGCATCAGCTTAAATCACAGATAAATCTTTATTGTCGTGATCTGCGTTTTTCTGTGTATTTATTTTGAGTCAATGAAAAGAAATAGTAAAGACTCTATAATTATGTAGCATAACAGAACCACATGTTGCAGATGCAACCTGAAGTAGGTGCTTTTCTCTATTTAACAGAGTAGTGGAGAAATCTTGGTCTCTTTGCATCTGTGTTCATTGTCAGACAAACAGCCTCAGGTTTCAGTCGGGTTGTAATGGCTCACAAACATCACGGTTCTGTTTATGATTTTAAAGTCATGGCTCAGCACATTTTCAATCTGCTGTGCAATATATGTTTTAGTTTTTAAACTGTTTTTTGTTGGTCAGCTGTAGAAAATGTCTCAAATTAAATCAATTGTATCATGTATAGAACTGACCAAAGTTTTTTCAGGTAAATAAAGTAGTAAAAACAGTCAGAGCCTGTGCCAGGAGATATGGATTATACAAAAATGTAATCACTTGAAAATATTCAATGTTCTTGATTGAGTAATATTTGTTTGAGAACACAACACATCTAAATCACTTTGGAGTTGTTTTGTTGCAACCTAATATACCCTCTGCGCCTGTTAAACTTGGTTTTGTGTCTTTTTTTAAAGTTGCGCTGTGAACTTTAACCTTCTGCATGCGTCATACAGTAACGACGTATTGGTTTAATACACGTGCCTGGAAAACAGGCTGAGCTCTGGAGGATGTTTTCAGTATGAATTTATTGTATAAAATCTAGATTTTACAGACTAATCTTTATTTAATACTTATTGCTGGTATAGAGTTGGGTTTACAACTAACTCGGTCCAAATCTCCTGTCATCCTTACAGCCAAACTTTTCCAACTCCTTGTCACTCCTCCTCACAGTCCCATCATTCTCCTCATGCTAAGAAATGCTCCCAGGAAGCGGAGCAGACTTCCCTTGAGACACCCTGACTGTCGGCTGGTCTCTGTTCATCTTGAGCTCAGCGTCGGGTATGTCTGGACCTCTGGAGACATTCATGACAATTGAAGCTACTTTTCTTGTTCACCAGATTGACAGGAAATAACTTTTTCTTCTCCTTTGCATTAACTGACACCTGTACCTGCTTTGGACCACCAGTGGCAGATTTTACAGCATTTCCATTGCAAATGTGCACAAAACTGTGTTTCCATTAAATAAGAAATGCAATTAACATCATGTGAATAAGTTTGTTCACGTGATAAGTCATTAAAAAACCCCAAAAACATGCCACATCATGATCTTTCACCACTTCCTGTCGTTTTCTTCTTTGTGGGTTTGCGCCAGTGGCAGCGTTCAGTTGTTGATCATGTCACTTGTGTGATGTGGGAAAAAATATTTCAGTTGAAGTTTCGCGAAATAAACCAATCGCAACACGGCCAAAAAAAACAAACAAAACAAAAAACACACATCATCCTAACACCAAAACTTTTCATCAACAAAAAAGTTTTTTTTTAAATTGCAGCTATTGTCTTTTCTCTGAAGCCACAAGGATTAAGGATTTTCCTTTCAGCTGTTTGAGGTCTAATACTCGATTCTGCTTTGAGATTGAACTCAAGATAAATTTTAAATTGAAGATTTAATATCTACAGAACTTGATAAACTGCAGAACGTTTTTGCTAAGGCCAGTCTCACCAAAAAATGTGTCGCTGGGACAAAGGAATGAGAGAGATAAGAGGAAATGAGAGCCTAACTAACTTGACTTACATTAACTACAATTACTAAGGGGGTAAAAGAAACATTATTTTGTGAGTCTGACCTGAGGCTTTTGCAATAAAGCGCTATTTGTAGGGTGGATGAGGAAAATAAATCCCTCCAAGCTCCTTTTAAGGGGAGGAAAGCTTGGGAAGGATCCCCACACAGAAAGCCTCTGAGCCCGAGGGAAGAAAAGCAGTGAGGTGGAAAAGCCAACACTGAGCATGTTGGGGAAGGATGTGTAACAAATAAATAAAAAAAACAAGATGAAAGAGAAGGCATATATTGTAGTTATTATAAAACAGGCTTTTGTGAATCTGAATGTGTATATATATATATGTGTGTGTGTGGTACTGCGCTGCAGATATGTGGATGAACAGGTGGGGAAAAGTCAAAGTTAGCGAAGGGGAAGCAGGAGGCCACATTAACAGAGCTGCAGGTCTTCATCTGCATCTCCAGCCCCGCTGAGGCACACAGATAAAAGGAGAGGATGGAATAAGGTTTAATAAAATGCAGGTAAATGTCCTGAGCAATCTGTTGAGAAAGTGCTGGAGAAAAAAAAACAAAAACATTAAAAGCAAGTAAGTGGAGCTTCACTTGGTAGAGTTAAAGAAGAAAAATGAGCCATGAAAAAATAGAGCAATTACTTCCACTGTCTTTACTTCTTTCTTTCTTTTTTTTTTTCTCAATGTTCCATTGTTAAGTCCTTTTGTTCGGCACATGATGCACCGTGTTCACGAGAACGGAGACTATTTTTAAGCTGCTATTTAATTCCCGTAATCTTAAGACACCGGGTCATTTGGACCCCACAGCTTTTTACTCTGTCCCCCATCTGGTGGCGTGTGGTTTTTGCGAGGTTTTTATTTTTTTCTGTGTCGTTTCGGGAACTGACGGTCTGATGGGACAACCCGTCCGCTCCTTCCTCGCTGTCCAATTGTGAAATCTTCTTTTCTTTTCTATGACCACAGAAGAGTTAATGGCTGTTTTAAATCTATAAACAACAATAAATCAGGAGCATAAAAGCACATTCAAATAGTTTGGAATGAAATACAGCTTAACGCAATGTATATCTCATTGTAGAGTAGCTAGTGGAATATATACGTATATATGTGGCCACTAATTATAAAGGTTTAAAAATATCCAAGCAGAAAAACATTCAAATGTCAAGTTTGTGCTGAATTGTGGTACCTAAATATGAGTTCCTAATATTTTCCTGAAGTATGCAGTAAAATATGCATACTGCATGGAGCCCATACTGTAAGAAACGGGTCAGGTAATGGTTCTTTTGGATCTCAGAACAGAACAAAATCCCATCAACTGTCAAATTTACCCACAGAACCAAACTAATTACAAGTTGTAAACCCACAGAGGAACTTCCATGAATAATTACATTATGCTACAGTTCTTCAAAGGGAACAATGAAAGCATTTTACTATTTCCATAAAAAGAAGTCAAAATAAGGGCACAGAGATCAGGTCATATATGTAGTAGCGCTAACGAGTGTCAGAGGGTCACAATGTGGAGGTGGATTTGTTCGATGTATCCACTTAAGAATAAAAGAAAGCACAGGACCACATCACTCCTGACCACTAGATGTTGGGTTTGAATTATTTTCTCCACTTTAGCATCAATTTGCCTTTTCTTTGTTCTGGTATTATAGTGTTAAGTTTTACTGGTCAGACATTTATTGTATCGTTTGCCATTTAACGTGATACATTTCTTATGATTTATCGCTGGCATGATAAATTGCAAATCATGATGTTTAAAAGAAACAACAACACAACCGTCTGTATTGTCGGGGTTATTATTATTTTTGTTGGCAATTTTTTTAACCTCTCCCTATTCAATAAGAGTAATAAATTTGAAAATGTGATTAAATGCAGTTACTGTGTGAAGTTTAGTGATATGAAGCAGATCTTGTAATGTGACTGATGTCCTAATCAGTGGTAGCCACTTGAGACACAGCTACTTTTAAATAAGGTCAGTTCACTTTAAGAGGATGAATAGTTATGCAATCATTGTATGCTACACATTTTTATTTCATTGTCATTATTTTGTATAAATGACACTGAAGGTGATTATGATTGGTTTGTTAAAACAATAAAAAGATTAAACACCCAAGGAGGTCTGCATGTTTTTAGTCTGTAAATAAAGCATTTTATAGGTAGGCCAGAAAATGTCAATTATTTCGCAGTTTTTGTGCATATACTTAAAGTACATCACAATGAAAACTAAAATGGTAAAAAAGAATTAACGAAAAACAAACAATAAATGAAGGTAATTTGTGATCAGAACATGTTTTTAAAAGCAAAGAATTAAATGAGAATAAAAACTGAGGAGCCTGAGAAACAAGTCGTAGAAATGAAACGGCAATCAAAACAAAACGTTTTTTTTTTCTTTTTTATGAGGTAAAAACCTGCTTTCAAACAGCAGCTTTCAAAGAAAAGAAGAAAGGAAACTCCTGGGCCTGCTGAAGTTCAGGCACGATGGGTCCAGTTATTTCCTGACTCCGTCTGAAATTAGGGCTGTTCAGTTGCTTTTCTGTACCTGCTTTGCCCTTTTCAGTGTCTGCAGGCGGCTTGTAAGGGGCAGGTTTTCAATGTTGTTGATCAGAGGAAATATTTCTATGGCACTTTTACAGGACATAATTAAAATAGTATTACAGGATACGGCCAAAAACGGAAGGAAAAAAACCACCTCCTCCTACTGCCAAACGTTTTATCAAAAAACGAGGTGTCTCAAAATCGATTGAGATTTTTTGATTGAGCGAATTCGTTTTGAAAATGTCAAATTGCTCAGTTATGTGGTGACTGGAAACATAGCTGGTGACGGTAGCGCAGTTATTTAATTTGTACAGATGTAGGACTGAAATGTGCATGTGTCACTTACACGTGATTTATAGAATATTAAAGTTAATCATTTGTCTTCTGGAAGGGAAGACAAATTGCAACTTTAACAGTATTTTACAATATTATTTCTAAGCCGCTTTTTGAGTTTAACAGCCTACTTTCCCAGGTTGCATGAATACGGCACATCAAAAATAATAGAAGCCAGTGCCACTGCCCAGATAAAACTAAATAAAAAAGACACTTTCATGTTTTATTTACTAAGGACTATTAAGTCAAAATAACAGCAAAGCAAGGTACATAAAAATTATTGTTTAAATAAATATTTTTCCCAGAGTTGGTGTTGAATAACAAACTTCTCAGCATTGTACTGACACTGGATGTAGGCATCACAGTGGCTGCAAGGGGGAAAAAAATAAAAGCACTGCAGGAAAACGAAGCCATGTGGTGGAGGGAAGATTACTTCATTTCTTTCATATTTGAGAGAGCATTACCATCAAAGCGCAGCGATTGTCCGAATATAGGCGGTAATTGTTATTTTAATGGAGGAAATCAAAGGAACAGCTGAAAGCACTCCAGAGATCACAAAACCATCACAATAAATTGATTGTACTTTTTTTTATCAACAGCAGGATGTTTTTTTTAACGGTGAATCAATAAAGCACGGCAGCTCGGCAGGCATAAGAATTGACACTTTTATATATCCGACATATTTTTGCTCTTCTCTCTGAGAACAGCGGCAGAGCCGGATGACTGGCAGGTTCTCCGAAAACAAGATTCAGGCCTCTTTGTGTTCCAAATCCTTCATTTCTTGGAAAAGCAGCGCATTACTGCTGGAGACTCTACTTCAACATGCTGACCTTGAAAGGAGCCCGACTCCAGTTGCTGTGTCTTTTATCAGGTACCCTGCATTTTCTGTTGTATAATAATAATGCCTATCAAAAAAAAAAAAAAAAGAAAGAAAGAAACTCTTCAGTATATTGAATTTGGAAATGCTAGTCGTCACACTGCGCGCGTTGTCTCTGAAATAACAACGGCTGGAATGGAGTCACGTTGAATTCACCTCCTTTGGATCCCAGCTGACCTCATTTAGAGTCGGACAAAAACACACTCAAGCAATTTGAAAAATACAGACAATGACGAGATTACGTTGTCACTCTTTGGCTTTTGTAAACAGGAGGGCGGAAAGAAATGAAAAGAGTACATTTCTGTGAACAATCGTAGTTGTCTGAGCAATTCTCCACAATAAGCCCCTCTTACCTGAACTGGATTCCCTTCCTCCTGACAGAACTGCTTTAACTCAGTCACGTCTACAAAACATTTCTCTTGTTTTTTTATGGAGTTTATTCCAATTACATATATTTTTGCTGTTTAGCAGTAGAATATCCAGATGTGCTTCACATAAATTTGATTTTAACAGAAATCTTTAGAAACTTTTCTTGCATTTTCCTTCTCTTAAAATTCACTGTAAGCGACATTTGCGAGAACAAAATCAAAACATCAACGTTTTAAAGGATCAGTTGTGAGGACAACACTGTGATGTCGCACCTCAGAGGTTTTGCATTTGTGAAAACTAAATTGGGATATTCTGCACCTGTAGCACAAGCAGGGCATGTGAGAGGGTGTGGCCAACCTGATCACTTCTTATCCAGCGAGAGCAAAAACACAGCATATGCCTAGAAAAGTGAAATGTAACCGTTAAATTGTTAATTGCATTCATAGACTCATTATGAAATGTTTGGATTAACGTCGCAACAGATTGCTGGCTGCAGACAGACAGAATGTTGCAGTAATTTGATCTGAAGAATCATCCAACTTGGTCTTGTTCCTTAAAGGGGCAGCATCATGTAAAATCGACATTTGTTTTTAACTTTACATCATGTTATAATGTTATTCCCTCAACCAAAACATACCTGGAGTGCTCCTCTTTGGAGCTGCAGTTCCCACAGAGCAGCCCTCCCATGTGACTCTCCCACTCAGCTCCTTCAGACTAGTCAGCAGCAATTAGCAAACAGCTGGTGGAACTGTGCAACAGTAGTAGGAGCTGCTTCTCAGATAGAGCAGTAGCTCTCTGGTAAAAACATTGTTAGCGGGTTAATGGATGTTGTGATCACTTCCTGAAGGCGGAGTGTAAGAAAAAGCAAGAGTTTCTTAAAGAGATAGAGGCCCAATTTCAAGGCAATAAACTACAAAGTCAAATTTCTTTTAAGTCATACTTGACATCTACAGCATTTTTATTACAACTGAAGGTCACATAGTTACTTGATTGTGCTATAAATTGATTCTACGATGCTGCCCCATCAAAACTAGTGTGACGGTACTTATAACACGATAACATTGGCTGTCTGAGAGATGAGTTAATGTGGACATCAAATTGCTACAAACAGTTATGGCTGTTTGATTTTACATAAATATGACAAGTGCTGAATTTCACCCATAATGAAAGTGAAGCTTATGTAGATTAACTATGAGATGCAGCAATTAATAAATCAGTGTGATCATGTGTGAACGATGCGCTGAAGCAGGTGTTGTTCTGCTCAAACCAATCAAAAGGAAAATGAGGAGAGATTCCTGTAGGAGAGGCTGAGGTCTTCAAACGCTGCAGACATCAGGCTTAGACCTGACAACACTAGATGTTAATATAAGAGCAGACTGTTATGATTACTCAACTTGTTTCTAGTTGCAAACACTTTGGCAACAAGAAATCTAAAGATATTTCATCCAAATACAGCTATATTTTTAAACAAACTTGTCTGGGGGTTTTCAACTGTTTTAGGGTCATTTTGATGAGCTGAATCCAACAATCACATTGGTTTTCCTCCATCACATCAACTTCCTGAACTGTGGAGCAACATGAGCATCAAAATGCAGGACTTGTCCTCACATCTGGATTGGTTTTCTGAGAATCTGATCAATGAGTGATGAGCAGGAGGAGAGACTCCATCAGGACAGAGAAGAGACGGAGACATAATGTTCTATTCACATGAACTTACCCTGATCACTGTTTATTATTCAATTTACAGAAATCCAACTTTGTAACATTTAATTAACACACTCTGTTAGAAAACAAGTTTCTTTCCCCCAGAACCTTTTTTGGATGACAAATATTAACAGAAATGAACTGATAATGTCACAAAAATGTCATCATCAGTTTAGTCAGAAGATCGGATTTCTCTAAATCAAATTAGAATAAAAACCTGACCTGACTGAGAGAAATGGATTCAGCGGTGCAAAATAGTCCTAATTCAGATGAAAAAAACAACATAGACAACTTCCAAAAAAAAGATGTATTGTCTTTGTAACTAACTCAGCGTTATGCTTTAATATCACGGTTTGCACGTGAATGTTTAGGTCAGGAGTCCTCAATACGTCGAAGGTTTTGAGTCGATCTCAGCAGCTGGTGACAAACTGAACGCCGCCAGGAAGCTGAGACCAGCACTTCCTCTTCTGACAGGCTTATCAAAATATTCACTAAGATTGAGGTTATTCCTAGTTAGGGGACAAGCGATAGCAACCTTGGCTGAGATGAACGACTGAAGCAGCCTTCAGCATCTGTTGAACCTCAAGCTGGACGCCGCTCACATCTCCACAGCTGCACATGTCTGGCGGGCTCAGAGACAGGAAAGGTTCAAAAAAATAAAATAACCCAGATCTAAACCTATGCTGGCTAAGAGAAAAAGCTGGAAAGATACTACAGCTTCTGCAGCTAATGTATTTAGCATAGGTTTTTAGAGTAACCTTTAGCTTCACAGCACTTTGCTTATCAGTGAAGCTTGCCAGCTGGATCCTGACTGCTCTCTGGAGAGCAACCTCAGTGGCTTGAGTTTCAAAACAGCCTACAGACAAGGACTGACGTGTAATAGCGAACCATATGAAAATATTTACAGATTACAACTGACTAATAAAAGCAAGTCAAATCCAGCAAAACATTATTAGTCTTTGAGCTACCTCTACAGTTGTTGGCGGTTCACCATACTGAACCGTGGCCTGTTGTAATGAGGTTAGTCTACGAATATAAACATGTTTCTCTCATGCACCTTCCACTAATCATCCCTGATCAAATCACTCCGTTTCATCAAGGGTTCAGTCCTGCCTTACCCTTTCCTCCTGCAGATGTCTAAAGACGTCCTCAGGGGCTCGGGCTTTAATGCAGGCAGTTTAAGACCATGCAGCTAATGGACGCTTCTGTGTGGATGGAAATACACAGATGGAACCAGTGAGTTGTGCTAATTGCCAGATGTAGGTGGAGCTTGCCTGGTTGACCTCACAGGATCATACGAGGGGCTCCTGCTATTGGTTAAACTACTGTCACAGCATCATTTCTTAATGTTCATTTAAACCACAGCATGTCACTTATATGAGAAATATATATATTTTTTTACATATTTGTTGAAAGTGTAACCGTGTGGTGACAGTAATGGTATGAGACAGATAATCTGTGAAAACAAATCGAGCTCCTCTGCCTTTCAGTGCTAACTAGAAACAACCAATCCGAGCGAGGAGGCGGATCTTAGCGCTGTCAATCACAGTCTCGTGTGGCGATGCTGATCACCTTTTCTCCTACTCTCCCTTGCTCTTTAGCATAGCAGAGAGTTAGCAAATGCTAACTAGTACTCAAGCTAGTTATCATGGTCACCAATAACGGCAGATAAGTGGTCTTCCTGTGACGGTAAGTTGCTACATGAGTACATGAGGATGATTGACAGCACTAAGACTCGCCTCCTGGCTCTGATTGGTTGTTTTCGGTCGAGGTGCATTTCTTCAGACAGCAATAGAAACAGTAGGAGGAGGTGGAAGAGATCGAACTTTTCACAGATTTTCTATCTCATATTAAACTGTCGCAACATGATGACAGTTTTAACAAATATGTAAAAACATATTGCTTATAAAAGTTCCATAGAAATAAAAGCTTAAAATTATTTCTATACATCACTGATTCATTTCAGTTCAATCATACCACATCAGCAATGAGGTTAATGATCTATCAGTCACACTTTACTGACTTTTATTAGGAAAAGAAAGGGAGCTCTTCCAGCTCTGGAGGTTTTCTCGTACCTTCACTGGGCGGTGTTGTAGGTGCAGCCTCCTGTTTGCAGAACGGTTCTGGTTCTGGTTCTAGGCCTGGCCGGCATTGGGGAACCTGGCCGGGTGGGTGAAGTTCGGTGCCCTGTGTCTCTCCCTGTCCCTCTTTGGCCTGCGGACTGCTGGATGAACTGGCCTCTCTGTCGGGCGTGTGGCTAGTCTACAGGGGTGCCTGGTGTTTACCTGCCTGGAGGTGAAGCTAACTCCCCTGTGCTGATTGCTGGAAGCTTTCTACAGCACCGTTCTAACTATTTCACCCCCCCAGGTGACACATTGGCACACACACCTTCACACACACACAAACCCACCCGCTCATGCACCCATTGAAATGATGCAAATGCATGAATGTCAGGCAAAAATAGATTCCTATTCCATCAACTTGAATTTGATTCAAGATTATTCACGATTTAATAAAGAGAATCATGCAATAAAGCTGTCATCCTATTGGCAGAGTAAAATGACCGCAACACAAAAAAAGGTGTTAACTAAAGGCTTTGTAAATAATTAATTCTGATCAACAATGTCTGTTCTTTTTAAAATCACATCCATTTATTTGTTAGAAAGGGTTTTTACTTCCAATGAATTTGGGTTAATCAATAAATAGATGGTTGCTTTCATCCAGCGATTCATTCATAAATGTCTAGTCAGATGCAATCATATTCAAGATTAAACCAGCAGCTTTGTTTAGCCATGTTTTGGATAGGATGTTAATAACATCTTTATTTCGGAGAAAAGTAAGGATGAGGCGCTTTGTTGAGCTCAGTGGAATTGTGGGAAATGAAGGAATTTGTCACAAGAAATGTGAGTTTAGCTCTGTGTGGTCGGTAAGATGTGTGGAATCCATTGTCGACTCCTTTAACTTAAAGTAAACGGAGATGACCACCTGTTGCCCGCAACCATCGCCATGGATTCTCTTCTTCTTCTCCATCTCATGAAGTCGGCTCTTAAAGCCAACCCATCCACGATCAATCCAGCCGAAAATCAATTAATCCTGGTCGCCCTCCAACTTCTTAGTAGACCGCTAATAAGAAATGCTGCACTTAATAAAAAATAAATAAATAAATAAATCAAGGTCCTCATGTGGGTCTTTATTTGCTTAACACATTTTGCTGACTCAGCAGATTGTTTTGGTCATTATGGAAAATGGAGGCCTGAGTTTAAAGCTGCTCTGCTCCTGATATCTGGTCCCAGCAGTTCCAGAGGAACGTAAAATATAACATAAAATATAGCACCATCCTTTTTAATTGGGCTCTATAATGTTTTCTTTTCTTCTGTTGGGTAAATAAATCACAGAGCGACCTTTGCCAGCAAATCATATGTTTTTCTACTTTTTAGTTGGAGATAAAGAAGCAAGATAACTTCAGTCCCTGGAGTTTAACTGCAGGGACGTTGGAAATACTTCCTAAAACATCACACGTCTCGATGGGAAGCGGTTTCGCCTATGCAGCAGGAGGTTTCACATTCATAATCTGTCGCAGTGACGTTCCCCCGGAGCGAGGAGCTGACGTCGCCAGCTTCCCTCAACCACCTGCCAGAGGAAACACGCTCTGATGAGTGAACTGTTTACCTCCAGACTGAGAGTTCTAGGTTCCACATTTCAAGTTGTTAAATCGCCTGCTGAGGTTGGGACACCAGGCTGTATTAAGTGTCGGATGCAGGATATCTACGGGCCACATCTCCTGCTCAGCATGCATGTCACAATTCATCGTGTTGAATTGTGACATGATGAATTGTCACAGTTCATCATTGTGACAATTCTACTTCACGCAGAATGTGAGTGATGCACTACGCGGAGAACGTTTTGTCCTTGGGATGTAGGTGGACTGCTGAATTCAGACACTGAGAGCTGGTGAATGTGCTGCCGTGCGTTTGCAACGTACACATGCACCTTGCTGAACCTGCACCGTGTTGCTGGGTTTGTGGTCAGACGTAACATGCTTGGAGTGAATTGCTCTCCGAGTGAAAGTGCTGAGCTTAAAGCGTCAGCCTTCGACGTTACCTTCACACTTCACTTCAATCCTTCCCAAGTCATTAAAACCTGCACGACTGATTGTGTTATTGACTCAGACAATTACATGTAGCAAACATCTTGACTTAAGTTAAAGGGAACTCAACATTAAAGCTGAAGTATGTAAGTTATATGTTTTTTTTATTTTTACATATTTGTTAAAACTGTCACCATGTTGTGACGGTTTAATATGAGAGAGAATCTGTGAAAGGGTCGACCTTCTCCTCATCCTTCCTGAGCTATTATTTTGCTGTGTGAAGTCATGTAGCTCCCAACCAACAACAGCCAATCAGAGCCAGGCAGGAGGGGGGTTTTAGCGCTGTCAATCAACCTTGTCAATGCACTGCTAAATGTGCTAATGACGGAGAAACAATTTACTGTTAATCATCTAACTGCCATCATCAGTGGCCATGCTAACTAGTCTTCGCATTCACAGCAGGGAAAAAAGGGAGGGTATGGGTGGGGCGCCCACACACATGATTGACAACGCTCCTAAGACCCGCCTCCTGGCTCTGATTGGTTGTTTAGCAATGCGAGAGGGCAGAGCAGCTCGGATTTTATTTCACAGACTGTTTGTCTCAAACTATACTGTCATGACAGTGACAGTGTCAATAAATATGTAAAAGATAAATTTTTTTAAATAAAAGTTACACACTGCAGCTGACATGACCAACATTTGGTTCTGGTCTTCTTCTGCGTATCAGATATTCAGAATCTAATTAGTAAAGGTTTACACGTGTTCTCGTGAGGGAGATCCTGTGTTTTCTAAGCCTGAGCCGTGTCCGGTCATCTGGAAGTTGCGTTACGCCACAGGCTGCAGGCGTGTGGAGAAATTCTGTGATTTGTTTGCCCCGGTGAAGGCAGGATTATGTAAAGGTTGCTGCAGCGGCCTGGCACCCGCCCCATAGTGTCCATCGACCCATCGTCCACCAGCGCCTGACTTCATACGCAGACAACAAATCAACATTTCGAGACGTTATGGCAAGCAGCTTTAGCACTGATGATGTGAGTAAGCTAACTCAAATTTGAGTAAGCTGGCTCCATTTCTAACATTTAGCTGTAATATGAGAAATTACTTTTCATTCAGTTTCAGTTAGAAGCTTTTATTTTCTATTTCTGCTGTGATGCTTTAAACAACAGTTTCTGTTTAAATGGCTCTCTAGAGCTGTTATGTTATTTGTTATGGTTTCATTTATTGGTCAACATTTATTTACACAAGACAAACTGACATCTCAGCTTGTTTCACAACCCAGAAGGCATAAATACTCCCTCCAGTTAAACAGGGAATATTTATTTTCGTACTAAAAGACTCTTCAGTAGGGGTATTCTCACACCTGGTGGTCCAGTAGAATCGGTTGGATTGGGAACCAAAACTGCAACATTTATTCCATTTCCAGCTGGTGTGGTTCGCTTTCACACAGCGCTGTATCTAACAAACCAAACCCTTTGAAAAGCCTGTTCCCTTCCTTGCCTGTGGTGGCGCTGCACCAAGAACCACTGAAGGAAACAACACAAAAACCTCTGAACAAGTCACGAATGCATCTCCCTTCCGCACAAAATGTGAACAAAAATAGAGTAGCGTCACATTTCAGCGGTTGTAGGATTTCTATTTAGTAAAAGACAGCGAGCCATTTCTCACGCTAGCGCTACCATCGTGTTTGTTTTGGTTGTATTTACCCAGTGCAGGAACCACTTCCTACTTTTGGAACGGGTTCTCTTAGCGTTCACATGTGCATTCAAACTGCAGTAGAGTTCACTTCAGTCGAACAGAGACCTCAGCTTTTAGGTGAATCAAAATTTGCTTCTTTGGTCTGCATCAGAGTTCAATTATGTGTTCACACCTCCTGAAACGAACCAGACTTTCCAGACAAACGGACTAGAGTTGAATTAGACCGGACTAAACATGGCTGGTGTGAATGCAGCCTTACACAGGGACCATGAACATAACCCTGGACCTCCATATTTTACCCACCTGAAACAATAAACTTTATCCTGTCTCACAAACTTATTGATTAACAGCATTAAGCCCCTCCCCTTGGCTCTGACTGGTTGCTTTAGATGTGGAGTGGTCCATTTATCAGGAAGTTCAGGGAGAAAGAGCTTCATATTACACTGTTAGAACAAAGTGACAGCTTAAACTAATGTGCAATAAACATAGAGACTTTTCAAAAAGTTAAATACTGCAGCTTTAAGCAGGAATTAAACATACTTATATAAATACATATGTTCTTTACTGATCTGGTGTAATATTCTAATCATAAATGCCGTTTTCATTACCTCCAATCAGATAATCATCATAATTAACAAAAATAAAGGCTTGAACACGTCCGTCAGTCAGTTCCTGAATTAAATGATCATTTACGATCCTTCTGGTTTATTGAATATGACTGTCTTCAGTAATTGGTCAATGTTGTCCTGGAAAGTAATTTGTCCCTCAGGTTAGGATTTTCAGGTTTTCAGTGAAGCTTGAGCTCTTGTTCATGTTCTCTCCCCGTTCATGCCTGGGTTCTGTCCAGAGTTCTTCACTTCCACCCACAGTCCAAGAACATGTCCATTAGGCGGATTGATTTACTCTGAGTTAATGTATATGGACGGTGAACAGAAAGGTTGGATAGATAAATGATCTTTTTAAGAGATTTCTTGTGGTCCGGGTGAAATTGAACTCAGTTGTCTAATAAATGAATCACTTCCACGTTATGATTTTATGAGGACAATTACCTAAAATATGTCCTGATTGGTTTGGATAGCTTTTTAATTTTATGAAATTGTAATCTTTGTTTGAAAACTGATTTTTCTATTCACTCATGGTTCATATTGGATGAAATGTTCACAATCTGTATAATCAAACCACATTTAGGAGAAACATAATGAAAAACTGAAAGGATGTTTAAGAGAGAATGTGTTTTCACTGAAGCCTTCTTCAAAGAAAAACTGTACGCAATGCAAGTTCCTATTTTGTTGACTAAAGTGGATCATGCTTTAGATTTATGGAATACTTGACAAACATGTAAAAATGAAAATTGTGGAGTAAGGTTTCAATTCCTTTTCACTTTGCGTACAGAGAGCCGACAGGCGACAGAAATTCTCATTTGAGAAGGTTTTTGTCTGGAAATCGACATTTCTGGCCCAGCATTGTAATTAGTCAGGACAAAGAAATAAAACCTTAGAAACCTTGAAAATAGAGCAGAGCTTCATCCTTATTGTTGATCCACCCCCCCCCCCTGAGTTCCAGCAGGTGAAAATACAATGAGCTTCACTTCAACATAGCCACAGCCACAACATTTCAGGTTAGGACAAGAAGCCATTTTCCAACGATCCCCCAAACAACTGAAGATTTCAAAATAATGTGTGTACATTTTACAATGTGGAAAATACCCCATGTGCTTCTTTTTTTTTTTTCTTTTTCTGCTGCCTTTCAAACCTAAAAACCTCCTGCGACAAATAGTTCCTCTGGAAACTTGACAATAATGAAAGCACACCTCTTTTCCTGTCACGCTGCTGAAGCAGACTGAAACATCTTCCCTGTCACTTTGACACAATTCCTGCTAGTTTGACTCTCCACCAGCTGTCCGCCTCACGATGGTAGATGACATGAAAACAGCAAATTCTAGCTTGTTCAGTGGACAAGCACTTCTCAAATAAAACATGTTCCAGGAATGTCTGAATTGACGGAGAAAACTCACAGCACTTGGAATATAAAGCTCTTGAAAAAAAGAAGGCCTGACATCACAGCATTGTCCGCCGAGGACAGCCGGCGTTAAGCCCACTCTCACCACATTATTTTTATTCCCCTTAAAGCTGCAGTGCGTAACTTTTATAGAAATATATATCTGTTTACATGTTTGTCTGAAACTGTCACCATGTCAAGACAGAATGAGACAGATAATCTGAAAATAACTAAATAAATCCAGCTCCTCTGCCTTCTCCCTAGAAACAACCAGTCAAAGTGAGGAGGCGGGTTGTAGCGCTGTCAATCAAGCTCGTGTATGCTCAGGCTAGTTAGCATGCCTAGCAATAACAGCGGATAATGGCTTGTCAACTCAACACCTCTGAAACAGAGGACAGCTCTCCCGGAGGCGTCGACTGTCACATCGTCCGACGTCTGAGTTACAGCCACCTCAACAAGATTTAATCGTGTTTTTGTTACTTTCTTAAAACATGATGCTTTCAAATGATGGATTTAATCCATTTTCTTTCTCCTCACATAGAATTCAAAACTAACGCAATACCAACTTTTTTTTTTTTTGAAAGAGCATATTTACCATTAGACTTGGTTTAAACCAAGTCTAATGGACATATTGAGAATTTTGACAAATATGTAAAAGACATATTCTTTATAAAAGTTATGCATCTTTAAGCTGACATTACCCACTAGCTTTCATTCCAATTTCTTAGAATAAAACTACTATCTTACTTCTTGAACTATGCATAATGTAAAGAATCATTCCAGCACTAAGAACTGCTTTTTTAAATGATAACATCTTTAGTTGTTTGAAATATGACCTTTCATGTATGGTAGTGATCATCACGGAGTGCAAGAGGTTTGCAGAGAATTAAAAAAAAACATATTCCAGTCAGTCACCAGGCGCCGTTTGATCATGGAGCTCATGTACGCAGGGTTCCTGTTTGCAGTGGGTAAAGTCTTAACCCTCGCATCTGTCATTCGTCATTCCGCCCACTACACCGACCAGCATCATCGTCAGAGCGGCGTGAACTCAGGCCGCGAAAGGCGAAAACAGATCGACATTTACTTCACGGCCGTATCCCATCTTTCCCCTCCGAAGCACGCTTCATCCACGCCGACTTAGTTAAAGCAATCAATGGTTCTGATCTTATAGTAAAATAGGGGTGATGTGAACGTAGGATTTAATCTCACCTCACCAGAACTCGTTCTTCCACGTCAGTAGCTGCATTTCCATTCAAAAATGTGGGCAAAACTTTGTCGATATTCGGCTAATGGAAAACAAAAACCATAGCTTCGCTATTGCGGTGTTTCCATTAAAAAAGAAACGCAATTGAAGTCACACGTGAACAAGTTTGTTTGCACAATAGATCACCAAAAAACACTAAGGACTACTTCCTGTCGTCGTCTTCTTCGCGACATCCGGCTGTTGATCATGTGACTTGTCTGATGCGAAAAAAGTGTTTTGCAAAAAAAACCAAAAAACAAAAAACAAAACATCCTAGCAGCAAAACTTTTTACAGAAAAACGAGAGTTTGTTCAAAATAGCATGTTTCCAATAAGGACATTTATTTTAAAAATGTCAAATTGTGCAATTGTATAATCAGTGGAAACACAGATGATGTTGCTGCTGATGGCTTGAGCAATGCACCATGGGAAATCCAAAGTTTGGGATCCTAACCCTGTTTTAAACTCTATCCGCAACCTTTCTGATGTGTTCCTTTGTTTACATAATCACATTTTATTAATAACTTCCGAGAACAGCATTTACAGACATTTGGTTTTTCTAGATCTTATTTTTATTATCTATATGACACAAAGCACCCCAGAATTTGTCACACATGAATTTAATATTATGAATGTACTTCAAGGTGGAGGATCCTCCAGAGGCTTGAGGTGCATCAACCTACTATTGGGCCCCTAACCAGAGCTCACAAGCAGAAACAGTGGCAGTGGCCCCAGCCGGACATGAAGATTCATTTTCAAACAGACTTGTTCGCTGATGACTGCACAACCCCGGATGGTCCAGATGGACGCAGTAGTGGATTGGTGGTGGATGGCCACCACATCCCAACACAGCTGTGATGTCAGCAAGGAGGTGGTGGGGTCATGCTTTGGGCTGGTCGGCCCCTTCAGAGTCCCTAAAGGTATGAAAATGACCTCAGCAAAGTTTATGGACTTTATTACTGATCACTTTCTGTCATCGTTCAAAAAGAAGAGCCGTACCTTCAGTAGCAAAATCATCTTAATGCATGACAATGAACCATCTCATGCTGCAAGGAATATCACTGTGTCATTGGCTGCTATGGGAATAAAAGGGGATAAACTCATGGTGTGGTCACCATCCTCCTCTGACCTCTGACCCTATTGAGAACCTCTGGAGTTTCCTCAAGCAAAAGATCTGAATGCAGTTCATATCAAAACAGCAGCTCTGGGAAGGTTTTCTGACATCCTGCAAAGAAATTCAAGCAGAAACTATCAACAAACTCGCAAGTTTAATGGATGCAAGAATTAGATTTTGATTTATACTGTAATAGTTCATGACTTGAAAATTATACTGACCATTTGCATTGACCATTTAAGAAAATCTTAAGAAAATATCACTTGCATAATAATTTGGAACACGGTTTAAAGTTGCAAAATGTTTTGTTTTTTTTATTGTTCAGAGTGTCACTATGTAATGACATTGTAATAAAGACAAGTAAACCTCATACCAGAGCCAAGGGGAGTGTCTTAGTGCTGTCCATCATTCTACTGTATGGACATTTAAAAAAAAAAAAAATGAAAGTTACAAACTGCAGCTTCAAACAGAAGTTTTGAAATAATATTTCCAATGACATTCTAATTTATTGAGGTACACCTGTACCAACAGAAATTTTGGTGGCTTCTGTTTGTTCTATTTTTTTACTACATCATCGATGCTGTTTCAGACCTGTCCATGGTGTTCCTGTCCCCTCATCCAGTAGCTGCGTTTCCAGTGACCATACACTTGCACAAATTAGAATTGTGAAAATAAATGTGCTTAATGGAAACACTACAATTTCTGAAAAAACATCTTTGCGTTAGGAGAATGAGGTAAATTTTCGGCCATATAGGAATTTGTTTATTTCACAAAACTGCAATGGAAACACTACTTTTTAAATCACATGAGTCACATGATCAACAATGGAATACTACGACTGGCAGAAAAGACAAAGGAGTTGACAGGAAGTGATAGGAGGATGACAGCGCAGCATGGTTTTTGATGACATCTTGTGATCAAACTTATTCACAGGTGATTTTAATTGTGTTTCTTATTACTACACTAGGACATATGGATCATCTTCAGACAATTTGTGATCTAATTGTTTCCTGAGGTGATTTTTGTCATCTAAAGCCATATTTTTATTACCAGGGTGAAAGCCAGTGGTCTACACGAGTAAACATCTTAACATATTTAACAAGTAATTTTTTATTTTTTTCACGCTTTTAATTGAAGTACACTTTGTGGATCAGAGCTGCTTCACTCTGTGGAGGATCTAACTTTAGTGTCCAAACACGCAATCAGAGATTAACAGAGGGATGGAGGATGCCTGTCATGTTACAGTGTTCTGTTTTGGTTGCATAAAATAATAATTTGTATTATTGTTTCTAGTTATATCGAAAGTGGAGCTGCTCTCCGAGGAGTGCCACTAGCATTTTACAAAAGAAACAATTGACCTTCTTTCTTCATGCTTAATTGGAGGAATCCTAATACCAAAACTGTAAATATATGTTCATGAAAATAAGAGGGGGGAATTTTAAGATGGATGACTTCAGAGACAGGGAGGATGTCTGGGCTGTTCTTCTTTTTAAATAGCTTTCCCTGGAGAACACAGGGGCCACTTTAGCTGTTTGGTAAATTGGAAACAGGAAGAATCATTAGAAAATAGTTGCATGTCAGCTGAATGCACCGATTTGACTCAAATGGAAACTGGTGTTTTATTATTCAGGATGGATGTTGGGGTTGTGCTTGCTGCATGAGCCGTCTACTGATCTGCAGACAGCGGACGGCCTTGATGAATGAAAATTGGTGTTAATGATCCCCGAGCCTCCGTGTCGCTTGTTTCCGCAGCCACTTTTCTCTTTCTTTAATTTGCCTTCTGCACTCGGCTTTAGCTTCCCTTCTTTGTTTTGCTTTATTTACAGCTTCTCTGATCTTGGGCTTAACAATAAAAATGTCCCAGTTTCCAAAAATGCTGTGTGGATCTTAAACTACAATTACCTATTGATTCCAGGACACCAAGAAGAGATGGGGACGAGGGGAACGAGTGGGCGAACAACAAAAAAAAAAAACACACCTCCTACAGAGAATCAATAGAAAGGAGAATCAAAGTTTTATAGCTTGCAGCATTTACAACTAAGCATACAAATTTTACCCAAAGCAAATTAAAAGTTGCCATTTGTTTTCCTTGTGAATCCCTCAATCCTCGGTGCATATGTTCGGTCATTACGATGTGGGTGGATTCAGCGAACAACGCCTAAACACAAATGAAAAGCATCTTTCTGTAGACAAGACCTATCCTGAACCCTGGTTTTGTTGGATTGCTTATTTCCACCGGTTTTCACGCGCTTCCTCTGCCTTTGAAGATCAGAAACTACAGCGACATGTTTGAGGGATCAAAAGTAGCAAGAGCGACGTCTGTGTTATGCGTTTCTGTTTCTATTTGCCCAGCCGGCTTCAGCTTGGGGACGTCTGGGAGACGAGCAACTGATGCTGTGTGTGAAGACAAAGGAATCTGCCTTAGCATTAATATGTAGTGTCATGTTTTCTACAACGTCTGGACAAGTCTAGGATTTAACTGATTTCCAAGTCTGAATTTAAAAAAAAAAACAACTTATAAAAATAAAAAAAAAACATGGAAAAATGTTCAAATTCCTTCCTTTTTATGCAGTTTGTGTCAGTCTGCCTGGTTTTCAAATTGTTTGTCATCATTTGTCTGTTCAATCAGTCTATCATCCATCCATTCATCCACTCTATCCACTCCACTTTCTGGTTTACATTTAAACAATATTTAGAAATGCCTGTCGTGAATTAATAACATTTTAAATTGACCAGAAAATTTGGTTGTAAGACTTTGTAATTTTGACCTGAAAATAATGTGTAGATACCTGTAGTTTGCATTAATGAGCGGTAAAGTGATGCTTTATACTTTTGCTCACCTGCACGTTGCTTTCTGACTCTACATCCACTTTTAGCCGTGTATTTAGTGCCCCTGCCCTACTGTAAGTTATATA
>CAEFZX010017090.1:0-98651 GCA_903066825.1 Alfaro cultratus
GTGTGTGTGCATGGTTGTTTGTCCTGTCTGTTTCTGTGTTGCCCTGCGACAGACTGGCGACCTGTCCAGGGTGACCCCACCTCTCGCCCGGAACGTAGCTGGAGAGGCACCAGCACCTCCCGACCCCATTAGGGACAAGGGTGTAAAGAAAATGGATGGATGCCACTTTGATATGAATGTAAAATAAATACAAATAAATATGTGATGCATTTTGAGATGTCAGTAGATACTTCAGAAGGTTAAAAACAGAAAAAGATAGGAATAAAGCAATTTAAAACATGGCTTCTGATGCTGAAACCGGGAACATTTCACTGTTACAACATTTGATCGGTAACTACACATCGTGGAAATGAGCAGCAAGTGAAAGTTGTTCTGTAGAGCAGCAGTGTTACTCTCAACAGTGAAGCAAGTTTAATATTGCTATGGAGTAAGAAGGTGCATTGGAATAAACCTACAAAGACAAGTCAAATGTCTTCTACAGAATCATTTTAAGCTCAGATCAGACAAGCAAAGATTGAGCTTTTTGGCCACCATGAATTGAAAGATTCAAGGTGAGATTTTTACCCAATAGCACGATACACCACTATCAAGCGCTTTGGTGGTGGTAGCACTATGTCAACCGTCTTGTTCCCCATCAGTGGTACTGGTGCATTGTACATAAATAATGGAATAAAGAAGGAGGAAGGCTACCTCCTATTTCAGGATGACACAGATTCTAGACACATCAAAACTATTTTATGAATGAATTAACATTTATCTTCTGGAATAGACTTTCCAATGGCAACATAAAAAAAATAAATAAAATAATAATAATAATGATTAAAGCCCAGACTGATTGACAAAAGTCAACCAGTTCATATGAAACTGTGAATTTTGAATAAAAAAATGTTGAAACAACCAACCAAAATGGTTACTAGAAGCTTGTTATAAAAAAACCCAAAAAAACAAATAGTTCAGATTCAACTATTTGTTTAACCAAATACAACCAAATGATATTTAATTGTCTGCATAATTTTAACACTTTGTTATTTAGAGAATAACCATAGTCAAATTTTTGGTTTGAAAGGTCATTGCTCTTCTAAATGGTGTAATATCACATTCCTTAAAGAGTAGTTTTGAATTGTGAATGTAAGACCAAAATAATATGACTTTCATATCCTTGCTGTGTGTGTCTAAACTTCTACCCAAAATTATAGCTAACCACTCAAGGAAGAAGCAAAAATTTCACATATACATCATGTAGAGGCAGATGCATGGAAATATTGAGAATCTTATTAGCCCAAATAATTACCACAGAATTGAGGTTTTAATAGCTGCACTCATCACTTCTATGTAGTCATACACTCTTAAGTGAGTCATACACTCACTTAAGAGTGTATGACTACATACAAGAGAACATATCGCCAATCCAAATGAGACTATTTCTAGGAGGACTTGGTGTGTTTTCACAGATATGACAGAACAGAGGTAACACTTAACATCTTATGTTTTTGCAGCTGATTGGACCAAAATGTACGCGAGTCCTGACCAACATGGCCCACTGGGATAGTTCGAGTAGCATGGAGCCAACAGGTAAAGCATCAGGTTTTAGCAGATTGTTTTTTCCTTTTCAGACACTATATGCATAAATATTTATGTGAATGTTTTTTAAGCAATTAAAATTTGTTATTACAAGAAAAATGCGTGTTATTATAGTTAACTTTTGTCCTATGTTTAATCTTGCTTGCCAGGCGACTGCTCCCCTACGGTTCCTGAGTCAGAACTGTACCGAAGCCTCCAGGCTGTGTTGCCCCGTTGTACCGACCAGCAGCAGGGCCCAGAATGGTGTAACAAAGGTGGGCTCTATTCCAGTAAAATGAAAATAACCAGCAAATTCATGTTGTAACTCTTCATAAGTTTGAACGCAGATCTTGTCTTTCTTGTTTTTCGTTGGGTTTCGGCATATGACCATGTCAAGATACCATCTGCTGAGGACTTTGCTTTCTGTCTTGTTTTCTTCCATAAATGATTCCACCTCATAAACTTTTCCTCTGTGAACAGACATTTAGTGCACAGTATGACACTTCATGTAAAGTGTAGCCTTGTCTGTGGTGTGAAAGCTGTTGTGTTGTTAGTCATCAGACTATCTTAGATCAGTTCTATAATAGATAGAAGTGAGATACAGTCACAATGTTTTTTAGACCTTGCATTTTGTGTCTGTGTGCAGGAATGCTGAGATGGACACTTCATAAGAAGGTTCAAAACAATCCTGCTAACAGCTTATCTCTGCTGTGGGTGCTGATAAAGGAGCTGGAAAAGGTACTGTTCTTCAATTCCTGTTTACACTGAAATACTTCAGCCTGGGTTAGTGTTTGTTTCTAAAATTTATTGAGCTTGCATTTTCAAAGAGAAAGGAAGCTTTTGTCACCCTGGGGTCAACAAAGAGATAGATTTATTTTAGTCACATGCATGTCATCTGTCCATGTTTCTCTTCAGGCGGAAAGATGGGACTCTCGCAAATCCATCATTCCTCTGCTCCACACACTGATGCACGCCATCATTCAGGTACAGTTACTCTGTGAAAAGCTCCAACAGACTTGCTTGTTCCTACTTTTTCACAATATTGTTGAACACTTCTTTGTTGTCTGGATGCTTCAAAGAAGTGCATCCAGGCTCTGGCTCAGTTTTTTTGCACTGAGCTAGAGGAATGTTTTTAATTCCTGGAACTATTGGTAACAAGGAAATTGGGACATAAAATGTTGGCATTTAGCCCATGGTAAAGTTCATTTCCTCATATTTCATTACTGGCATTGTTATACGTATCATTTACCATCCTTAAAAATTTCTTTTTGTATTCCCATTCTACTCATTAACCCACAATTTTTATCTATGATTTGTCATTTTAGACAGCCTACATCCCAGATGAGCTGTACAAACGTGTGTATGACTTCTGTAAGCGGCTACTGACCTATCCTCAGCCTTATTGCACCGTGGGCCTCAGCTACACAAGACAAATAAAAACTGAACGCTTCATTCCAGGTAGTGAGCCTCTTCTTGTGCAAATGTCACTAATAGTTCAGCTCATAAATCAAATTCTGCTCAGAACACAGTCCATATTTTAGTCACAACACATCTGAAATAAAGGCCAAACTCATATAATGTCAAATGATGAAAAAACATCTGTTGGAAAGCAGAATGGCAATGGCGGTATTCAAAACTTTTCCCTTATTTAATTTCATTAATTGTTCTGACTGAAGGCTTTAGATCATTATTCAAAATGAGTAATGAATAATGACCCACAAAATGCTTTGAGTGATCAGTTTTTGTTTATGTTAGGAGCACAGACAACATCACTCTAAGAGAATCAGAGAGCAGTAACTGTAAAACAGGGGTTCACTATTTTAAAAATAAGCCACAGTGATAACAAAGGGGACATTTCAATTGTCTTTAGTGGCTTTTATTAGCATTTAACACATAATTGCAATAAAGATTAGTAACCAGAAGCGTCATTCTCTGCATGCTTTCTCTAAAAAATATGGATCCACTTGTAAAATTTCCAAATGACTGCAAACATTTTCAATTCCAATATGATCAATGACAGATACAATCTGAAAGCTTAGAATGACAGAACTGTTATGTACTGTTGTTTTTTTCTCACACTCTTCTGCAGCTTCAATAAACTGCAGACAAGTCAAAACATGTTATAGAAAATTATTATTTTTTTATTCTTTCATCTCTGTGCTTCCTTTGCCTGTCAGTCACACTGAAGACAGCTAACTTTTAGTCTTCCTTACTCACAAGTATTACATTTACCTTTTGAAGTAAGACAACTTAAGTTACTAGGAGACATTATTGAATAGATGCAGCTTTCCATGATTTGTTTGTAAAACTGATTAAATGAAAAAGTAGTTAAGGCTGGAGACACACACCTAATTATAGTGACTTCTTTACAAGTGAAACAATCTCTGTGATAAATATTGTTCATCAAAGCAGATGAACATGAATTAAAGTTGCTTCAGCACTGGAGTTGTTCTTTAATCTGACATGCTGAGAGGGTTGATGATGTCATTAAATGCTAATTTGATCAATAGGTCTGATGTACCAGAGGATGATCACAGCAGAGCAGAAGCTAAAAAATGAGCACTATCCTTTTCAAGAGAGGTGAGTTATTATTTAGTAATAATTGACTCAACAAAACCTGCACTACGGTTTCAATGAAACCAATATTCTGTTAGCTTACTAACTTTATGACTGTTTTAAATTATCTGCAGGGTTTTTGTGTTAGCCGATCCGGAGGTCTTCTCTGGTTCCTTGATACCCACTTTAGTGGATGACTTTGAAGTGTCTGCCTCTGGTTCGACTGGATTCCAGAGTCCTCTAGAACACATGCGCAGCGTGGTTCAGCACACCATACAGGCGGCTTTAGGACCACAGCATTGCCACGGTCCAAAACTTGCTCAGGCACTCAGGGTCAGTGACTTTACATTTGTTTAAATGTTGTCCGTTTTTGCCTTTTATTCACAATTTCCCAGTTCCTTTTTCTCTCTGCTGTTATCTTGTTTTTTTGTGTGTACTCATTCCTGTTCTGTTTAAGTGAGGTTGCAGCTTTGCTTTCTGACTTTCCATCTTATGAAATATTTTGTTTGACTCTCTGCTGTGATGCAGAAGTTGAGTCACTTTATAGTGAAAAAATAAAGTGAAACCAGAAACAGTATTTTTATTTTAAAAAAGTAAACAAGAGAAAACCCTTAAAGTTCAAAATGAATATGTAGCATTCTGCTATTGACATTATCTACAACTTTATGTACTATAAAACAATATACTATTTGTTGTCTCTGGGAGATCATGCGGGTTAAAACCACTTGTTATGCAGGGTTCACTATAAAGATCAAGTTTGCTTCTTATGAGTGGAAATGCTACCTGAAATGACTGAGGTTCATGCTTGCTCCAGTAGGTCAGATTATATATTCTGGTGCCCACATCAGTTTTTGCTGCCACGGTTAAACATCTTCACTGAGAGTGTGTGGTGTGAGAGCTTCATCTCCTAACACGATGCCTCAGCAAGACACATTCAGTAGCAGACAAATGAACATTTTCACTAATCAACATTTTACTATTAATCCATCCTATGCATGCTTAGTTTCCCTTTTCCACCTCTCTGTTTAATCAAGGCCGATTGTTTTTGTTGTGGAACAGGACATGGGCCAAGAAGTGGAGCCATACTTTCAGGAAGTGTTGGCAACTCTGGAGCAGTGCGTGGAGGAGGGCTACAGAGGAGATGGGGGAATACTGAGCAGCCGTCTTCAGCAGCTGTACAGCGAAATTGTCTCTGATTCTGATGCAGGTAGAGCTCCCTGGCACAAAGCTGTGTAGAAGCAAGGTGCAGCTTTTCTGTCAACACTGCACTCTGGACTCTCAGTTATCTTACCTCACTGGTTTTGTAAACAACTGCGAATGCCAAAAACACTTTACAGCTAACTGGAATAAAGACATGAATTATAAGCTTACAGATTGCGGTGGTTATACCTGTAATCTAACATTCTAACAGACTTGACGGTAATCAATATTTTATACTAAAACCCTGATATCCTGGTAAGGTTCTGCTATACATGAGCAACCATTGATAACCTGTGTTAAAGTGCTTTGAAATACTTGGTTAGTTGTAGAATATTATTGTATGCTTATTTTTTGCCTTTCCTTTATTAGTAGGAATTAAAAATTAGACCATCTAAATGGAGAAAACGTTTTTTTCATTTCATTTTCATTTAACCTTTATTTATCCAAGATACAAACTCAGTGTTCTGGTCTATACATAAGCAGAACAAGATAAAAACGAGACAATTTCATGACATTTAGGCACAACATTTGAGACTAGTTAATAGATCCTTCTAGAGGAACATTTCATCCTCTAGATCCTCTAGATTTATTAGCTCCAGTAATGTGTAGCAGCATATTTAAAAACTTTCTTTCTAAGTTCTGTCTGGGCGTTTGGTACACACAAAGAAATTACATCATAGGAATCCAGACTGTAACCACTTGAACTTTGCCTTTGGATATGAAGGAAAGAAAAAACGTAAACTGTAGTTTTCATTTTTCCATTAGTATGACATGGGATGTACATTTTTGTTTTAAGGTAGCAAGCCTTGGGTGGTCTAACTCCTCTCTGATGGGTGTAACATTACCTGATTTAGAAGTCTGAGTTATTTGATGATCTTCAAACACTTTCTAAGCTGTGTACTGTCTGCAACCAGGCTCCACAGTCTATACAAATTAATTCATATAGTTTACTGACTTTTTTATTTTCATTTACCCATTAGTAAGATAAGATAAAGTAAGATAAGATTTATTTGTCATTGTTATTATTGTCATTGTCATTGTCATTGTAATCTGTGATCTCAATCTCACAGATTACAATGAGATTGAGATCGTGCTTAATTTGAATTGAGGTGCAAAATATACAGTATACAATATACATATATACATAAAAAGATAAAGAAATAAATAGTTCAAAAGGAGAGAAATAGATAGCATCAGAAGATGGTTGCTGCACCTGGAGGTGTCGCAGAGTATACAGAATTACATTTTAACAAGTGATGTCAAGAACAGAAGTTGTTATGCCTTTGAATTAGTTGAATTAGTAGTGACTTCCATCATCAGTCTCAGGCGGGACAAGATGGGCCATGTTTAGCACATACCAAAACTCTACAACCTTTACATTTTAGTGGTAATAATGGTATCACTGTTAGTCAATGTGCCTAAGGCAATCAAGTTCATTTTGTGGACATTAGACATGGTTTTGTGTTGAAAGGCCTGACACACAGGCTGCTACAGAGATCAAACACATCACAATTTCCTCCATGTCCAAATCTGTTCAGTCAGCTGTGTGTATTATTAGCATTTCCGGCTATCTATTTCCACTCTTCCCTCCCGCTCTTATCAAGTCAGCGACACATCCAGTGAACCTCCACTGAGATCTTTCCGGTCGGAAGACAGAAGGATGGACAACGGGAAATTGTGGATGTTGGATACTGCTTTGTTTTAGTTGTTGTTGCTACATCTTCCTTTGTGTGCTGCAGAGCCTTTGTGTGGAGGACCAATGTGTGACTGCCCGATTCCCAACCCTGAGATGAGCTTCTACCTGTGGACAGAAGATCTGGATATCTGTGAGTGACTCAGACAATGTGGGGGAAAGTAGTAAAAAAACTTAATCCATCTTATCTCACAAATCCATTGATCGTAAATGTGGCAGCATTTAAAGGGAATAAGTTGGCTTTTTAACAGCAAAATATTTATTTCCAAGATGCATTGTTGCAACAAAGAAACCAACAACTGGTCTGCTAAAATTATGTAAATCCTTTAAATGTTTTCTAACAGTATTGCATCAGTTCATTACTGTGGAGGCTGAAATCACTGCAACATGAAGCCATTTGATAGTGTTATTATTAAACAGTTAGGATTTATTGATCTTTTCAACAAAGTTGACCTAAATCTGTAACGAAGTTATGTCTTATAGTGTTGTTTATATTCTCAGAATTTAAGGGAGTAATTATCACCTGACTGAAGGACCTTGTATGATGAAAGGTCTTAATATGCAAAGTTTCTGGTCCTAATAACACATAATTTGAAAAAACAGCTTGAATGCAAGACTCATGTCGCAGTAAGTTAACAGAGAAAACTGTTTGGACCATATCTACCATAGTGCTTTTGTTTTGCTTTAAAAGGGCGGGAGCTGTCCAAGTGGTTCCGATCCAGCAGTGTGTCAGAACACTTCTCCTCCTTCAGCCAGGAACAGGAGGACTTTGAGCTCGGCGAATCACCATTCACTCCAGCGGACATGCCTCGCTTCTCTATTATGTCCAACGACAGTGGCATTGAAAAGGACTTGCCCCCCAGTTCGGATTTCTCTCCATCAACTTCACTGGACAACCCTTGTATCGTTTCAGCATGGGAACAGTGCAAAAAGTAAATTATAATTTACTTTTTTACACACTCAGATTGCAGAGATAATTTTTCAGAATTTTTAAGCCAAAAGTTATTGATCCTCACACACAAAAAGAAAACGTACACAATTATATACCAAACATAATTTTAGATTTTAAGGTTTTAGGATCAGGTACCATTGAGGCTCATCAGTTTTTAAAACTAGATAAACAAAACATATTCTGATATGTATCATGTCAAAAAGCAGACAGTGTTTGCATTACTCATAAATTAGTTCCCCATGTAACAACTTTAAGGATGATTCAGTTTCTGCTGTTGTCAGACAAGATTTGACATGCTTTGAATGTTGTAAACAGAAGAGTTCATGACGGGGTCAGCTATTGTAGCGCCCGTCTTCTGTGGTTGTGGAACAAGCGCAAAGCACTTGCTTTCCACCTCCAAGCTTGACAAATGAAGGTATGCTTCATCTGGTTTTCACCAACATGGCATGGTGCGGTATGACTAAACATCTTCACTTTGGTCTTGTTTGCCTGGGGGATGTTTTTCCACCTGTCAACTTTCAACCTGAGCTGAGATGCTATTTTTAGCAAAAAGATGGTTTCCTCTTCTCGCCAGCAGGCCATTAAACATTTCACTTTCCATATTCAGTTTGTCAATGTTGTGATGTAAGCCCATCCCAATCAGAATCTGGATTGTGCCTTAGACCTCCTCTTTTCTCCCAGTGAGCAAGACTCGAGTAGGCTGTCACGGAGACGAGGCATCAAACTGAAACCGACAGCTAAGGACGGTATGGCGCTCATGCAAGACACACTGGAGGACAACCCAAGTACAGCAGGTGGAGGAGGTCCAGGGAGGGGAGGAAGGAGAGTGGCCACTCTGCAGAGGCGAGCAGGGATGAGCATGATGGAGAACCACTTCCCCAAGCAGCAGCGACACTTTATCGCAAAGATTGTAGTTATGGGAGATGACAGAGTAGTGGGTCGCCTGGCTAAGGCTTATTACTTCTACAGGTAAGTGTGTCATTTAAAATGTTTTTTTAACAAATGAGTTAACAACTGTGGGACTGTTTGCTGTCCCATTAAATGTGGAATCATATTCATACTAATGTTAGTGATAAAGCCTAATTATCTTTTATTTTACAGTGATGTGAAAAATGATAGTCTCAATTTCCTGATCTCCTTTTATTTGCATATTTGTCACACTTTAGTGTTTCAGAACAACAATATAATCTAAATATTAGTTAAAGAAGACACACGTAAACACAAAATGCAGTTTTTAAACAATATAATATATTTGTTATTATTGAAACATTAAGATTACCAAAGTTTGATATCACTTCAAGGTCACAGTTCCAGACTGTAATCAATTTCAAAATTTCTTCACTTTAACATTTCCATTTAAAACAGCAAAAATCTAAACAACAACAATTAAAAAAAACAGAACGGGAACAAAGAGATACTATTGTGAAGAAACATTACTTGTACATAACCAAAAGGAAATTAGATATCCAATAGAAACTAACTGCAAAATGAACCAACTCTTAACTACAGTTTCCTTTTAATCAAGCCAATATTCTTGCATGTTGTGTTAAAATAACACAGATACCTATACTGACCACTGGATTGTAAACTTGCTCATCTGTAAATGGATTGGGAACGTTAATCTTTCTATCTGATACATTTTATTTCTTTCTATTCTTCCAGAGTGAGGGATTCAGGACGAGGAAAAAATCCAAACCTATATGGTCCTGTGTAAAATAAAATGATTGCCCCCAAAGCCTAATAACCAGTTGAGCCACCCTTAGCAGCAACAACGGAAATGAAGCATTTGCAACAACCTGCAGTGAATCCTTCACAGCTGTGGGGGAATTTTGGCCCACTCATCTTTGCAGACTTGTAATTCAGCCACATTAAAGGCTTTTGAACACAAACAACTTTCTTTAAGGTCATGCAGCTGCATCTCAGTAGGATGTAGGCCAGGACTTTGACTAGGCCAGTCCAAAGTCTTCATTTTGTCTTCTTTCTTCAGACATCAGATGTGAAACTGCTGGTGTGTTTTGGATAATTTTCCTGCCATATGGCCGGACATTCTTTTTCACATTTTTTTGGTTGACAGCAGAATTTATGGTTCTTCCAGGTCCTGAAGCAGCAAAACGGAACCATACCATCACGCTACCACCACCATATTTGTATGTTTTTTCCTGGAATGCATCGTTACTTTGGTGTTAGTTGTGAAGCATCACCACAGCTCCAGGTTGTCAGCATTTGTGATAATGGCTCTTGCTGTTGGTTTGCTGGAGTCCCAAATGTTTAGAAATGGCTTTGTAACACTTTCCAGACTGATAGATCTCAATTATTTTCTTTCTCCTTTGTCCCTGAACTTCTTTAGATCACTGCATGATGTCTAGCTTTTGAGAAGTTTTTAGTGTGCTTCACTTTGTCATCCAGGTCCTATTTGAGTGACGTCTTGATTGAGAACTGGTGCATCAGTAATCATGCCTAGATGTGGCTAGACACAATAATACACCACACAATGTTTTAACAGGGAAAGGTCAATTACTTTTCCAAACAGGGTCATGTAACTAACTAATTGACTAATAAATAAATTGGTTTGGTGTTCTGAAACAGCTAAATGTAACAAACATACAAAATAATTGGAAATCAGGAAGGAGGGAAACCATTTTTGACTCCACTGTATTACACTGTTATGGGGTGGTTTTTGTTTGTGCATTAAAACTGTGTTAAACAGCTGCCATGATGAAACATATTACCATATCTAAGGTATTACCATATCTATATAAGGTATCTATATAAGGTATATATCTATATAAGAGGAAGAACTGCAAAGCTACAAAAATAGCAGCAAACGTTATGTGTGTTGTATATTTCTGCCTGCTTTAGCAGTTGATGTAATAGCTGGCTCTAGATTAAGAAACAAATGTGGTTTTCTAAAGACGCATGACATCAGACACATGATGTCATCTTTTGACCCTAAATGGACGGCAGTAAATGCTAAGATGAATCGGTGAAACATTCAGAAAGACATTACAAGTCTCAACTCAAATGTTTTCCTGCTTTCGGCTCCTGAGTTGAGAAATAAACAGAAGTTCTTTGACTGAAAATGTAACTTCCTGAAATGCAACACGTGCTTCACCACAGCTGTCAGAACTATGCGAGCCTGAGACTTCTGGTGAATCTATTCTGTGGTCTTTACAGAAAGAGAGAAGCACGGCGGCTTTTTCTTACAATGAAAGTCAGTCTCCAGTTCTACTACATTCCTGTTTGCCCTGCTCAGCTGCCAGACTCTCCTGTTACGGTAAGACAACCTCCCAGGGCGAAATCCAGCCCACTTACATAAGAGTAAATAAACATGCGGGAATTGTGAAACATGGGGAAAGTCCTAGTTGTGGGTAATTGTAACACAGACCTATTATGTAGTTTGATACATGTCTCACTCAAATTCATGGAGATTTATGTTTCAGACGAGGTTCACCGTTTTTATTGTCACAATGGGGGTTTTTTTAAGGCTGAGCTCTACGTTTGATCCACTGACTCTAGTCTTTTGTTCTATAAATAATGGTTACTATATATGAAATGCTAAACAAACGCAATTGAAATTAACCACTTTAAGTGGTTAATTTAACTGCTTTCAGTGATGCTGTAAAGCAGCTTGCTATGACATACTTTGAGTGTTCATTGTTAGCAAACGTGGAAATAAAAATAAAAAATCTTACATTGCTCTGTATTATTTTGTCATTTTGCAGGAAAAAGAAACAAAAAGGTTATGTTAGGTTGTGGCCTACTCTTTCCTGCTATCTCTGTTGTTTTGTATCTCTGCTTTCCTACAACCTTTTTTGTTGCTTAACAGTGAGACCTTCCTCTTTTTTATGTGGAACATTTCAACCTTAAAGCTCTTCCGATGATTTTTAATGATTCTTCTATGCTGTTTGAGGGATTTTTTTGTTTCATGTTCCTTATTTGTAGGTAAACCTCAGTCAGTCCACGGGGGATTCCTGCACTCTTGGTTCCTACTTGAGCAATGTGGATCCATGGTACAACAGCAACATCAACAGTTTGGGATCCATGATTCATAAACTGGCTAAATTGGTATGACATCTTAAAATGTATCTATAGAAACTAGACTAATTGAGTATTTATTTACAACAGTCACTTTTAAAGTAAGCACTTATGTGCTTACTTGGTGTTGCCAGATTCTTTATTTGGCTCACCTTACATATATATTTTATGCAAATATCACTGTGTTACCCTATGTTTAGTCTGTCAGCATTGCTCTCTTCTTGAGCTCAAACACAGGAAGTTTCTTGGCAACATTTCTGCGAGGAAAATAAATGTGCTGAATTTACCAAAACCACAAGAAAAGAAACTGTAAGCACTGTTGAAATTGTCCCAACTGTATTCTTATACAGGAAACAGAAAAATCATCGCATTGGGGGAAAAAAAAGTTAGTGTGTCAGAAGGCCCAGAAATCCTCTGGATGCTAATCCAAACATGCTCTTGTTTAGATTTCTTGTCTTTTTTAACCATAGCTTCTTGTACATTTTCCAAATATCCTTCTCAAAAAAAAACAGGATCAAATTAAAACAGAGAGGAGCATCCTTGGTCGTTTGAGACATTTAGAAGTGATTTGATTGGCATATTTTTTTTTATTTTCATGTATAAAAAGTATCTGATTCTTATTTTATATACTCGTTTGTGTCGCTCATAGTGTTTTCATAGCACATGGGTATTTGTGCCGTCATCATCTTTCATGATTTTTTTCTTTCAGCAAGAAATGAATCCCGAGAGACCCAAAGACCCATTCATCTCTGATGTCATTGCTTACTACATCCGCAGCGGCCAGCAGCCTGTCTACTTCGCCATCTATTTTGTAAAGGTAAAGACATTTAGCTTTTTTTATGTTGTTTATCTAAAATTTTGATTTATTTTTAAGAAAAAAAGCATCTTCTGTAAATATTTTATAGTTCTAATAAAGTTTCCTTTTCTATTAGATTACATTCAACAGCATGACAAGGGATCCAGTGGAAGATGTGTTCCTTACTAACCTGGAAATAGAGTTCCCAGAATTCAGACATATTGCAGCTTCAGTGAAAGGTGACTTGACAACACATGGGTGTTTTCTATTGCTTTTCCTCAGATATTTTACACAGTGTGCCTGCAGGTTCAATCCATTGTGAGCTACTCTTTGTTAGTCACCAAATCTTAATCACAAATATGAAAAGCAAAACACTAAAAACTTAACCAGACTCCAGCTGCACTCTCTTCTCTTTGTCTTTGTCTTGTTTTTGACGTACCACCCTCATCCACTGATGTAACTACATAACTCATATTTTAAACAGATAAACAGAAGAGGAGCTCGGGCTCAGGAGAAACGTGTGGAGCTGTTATCTCTATGAATTACAAAAAGGTGAGCTGCATTTTTTTTGCATCCAGCATTTCCTCATAAGATTCCACTGACAGGAATCTTTGCCAGATGCCTTACCAAATACCAAAAAGTGTCGGTAAATGTTTATCTCTACTAATCTTTGTGTTCTGGCATTTGCTTCTATTTGTGGCCTCTGAAACTTACTTGTTGTTCTTGTGTGTCTAGATGACATTAAGTGGGCGGGATGTTGATGTAGGAATTTCAGTGCGAACAACAGGCGCTCAGATTAATGCCATTCCCTCCTGCGAAGCAGAAGGTTCAGTATTCAGTTTAGCTTTTCTTGTACATAATGCTTAATCACAAGTACCAGCATTTTAGTTTTCTCTGACCTTTCTGTTTGTAGATCTGAACTGTTTGACTCTAACGCTGAATGAAGCTCCATCAAAGACAAAAGGCTCGAGCGGGGTGAGTCAAGACAGAACCACCGAAGTGACGAGCACCAAACTGAAATAGACTGGCTTGCAAAAGCATTCATGCATTTTTGTCACATGAAAACTAAAACATTAGTTTGGATTTTATCACCAAAACAAGACAGTGCCATTGTGAAGTAAAATGGAAAATGATACATAGTTTTCAAAAAATTGTTTTATAAATGGTACATTTAAAAGTGTGGTGTACATTTAGGTTGATTCTAATAGCCCTAAATAAAATACTTTGATTGTCACCTAATTATTAAAAATAGTCCGTCTGTGTCTCAGTATAAAACCAGATGTTCTGTGAAAATTAGAGAACAATAGTGAACAAACGGCTTCATGAAGACAAAGGAACACGACAGGCCAACTAGAAAGTTGTGAAAAAGTTTAAATAAGAGTGAGATAAAGATAATACACCCTTTTGTGTCTGAACGAGTTTCAGGTTTTTTTTTTATAAAGAAAGATCTGGGCAGGCATATTGCTGTGTAGATGTCCAAAGCTGGTAAAGACTTAGCAGCTGTAACAGCAGTGAAAGTGCAACATCAGCACATTCACTCAGTGGGATGAATTCAAATGCCACACTTTTCACATTTGTATTTGTCAAAAATTGGAAGCGCATTTATCATTTTTCTTCCATTTCACAATTGTATACTGCTTGGTCACATGAAAAATCACAATTAAATACGTACACAGAAGTTTGTAGTAATACCACAATATGTTCAAGGTTTTGAGGAATATGATAGTTTTATGTCCACTGTATGTAAACATTTCGTGAAGCACCTAATGTGCATTATTTTATTTTATTTTATTTGGACAGGAATCAAAGATTCGAACAAGCAATATTAAAATTCGTACCTTGGAGAGGCGATCGTTTACTCTCACCCTGGACAAAGACAGTCGGAGGATTTACAAACATGTGCAAAGGTAACGATTTGAACTGTTACACACCTTTGAATGAAGATCAGCCCTGATTGCTGGGTTTAAATGAGTGACATTAAATTTTGATGCAGCTTTCTCTGAAGCCGTATAAACATTCTGCACACTTGTGCTACATTTTTGCGCAATTCAAACTGACCTACTATTTTGAACATTTTTGTTGTAGCATTGAGGTCTTTCCTTGTCTGGATCCTGGCTACTGCGTGCAGAAATCCATGGGGTCCAAATTCTGCACTGACGGAGCTAAAGATGCTGGACTGAGCAAATACATGAGCAAAACTCTTCCTCTGCCAGTCAATACATTTGCTGGCATTATCAACTGATGTGTTAAAGTTACCCAACTCATCATCAAGGAGTAACGCTATTCTCACTTTGCTTAGTGAGCGGGAATGATGATCGTTTTCCCAATCTGATCTTCAAAGAACAACAGCAAAAGAAAAAACGATTACCTTTCAGACCTAATGAGCTGCTCCTGGACCCAAAGTGTTTCACATCTGCCACTTTGCTCTTACTGACATTGATTGAGAAAGACTTTTTTTTTTTTTTTTGAATTCAGAAGTAACTTAAGCACCACATATGATCAAATTCTGCAAGTGACTGCCTCATCAAGTCCACTGGTTTTACAGTGTTAAGAAGTTTTATCACACTGCAAGATGGGATTGACCTAGATCAGCATTGTGCTCTTCATGAAAAACCTGCTGTGCACACTTTAATGATCACAGACATTCATTATATTTAACTGTGCCTAATACCAATGATCAATATTGTCCAGAGAGATCAGCAGAGAAAATAAAGTAAGCAAATATACATTGATCAGCCACAATAAAACCACTTGTATTTAGAAGTTCAGGGTGCGGCCGTCATGCGTTGTGCTTGTTCTAGAGATGGGAACCTGAGTTTGCAACTTAGGGAGCATTTTCAGCAGTCCTGTTTAGTCCACTTTTTTATTCAACCTCTAGTTTGTTTGCGGAGAAAATCTGGTTCGTTTAGCAAGGAATGCATCAAACTCTAATGCAGACCAAAAAAGCTTTTGTTTTTGTTGGTTAAAAACAACTAAAACAGTTGTGTGAATCTTGTGATAGTGGGAGAAACGGCTTGTGGTCTTTTACCAAAAACAAAAGAGAGAGATCCTACAACCCCTAAAATCTGACATCGTTCCATTTTTGATTTCATTTTGTGAAGAAGGAAGTTGCGCTCATGTCTTCTTCAGAGGTTTTTCTGTCGTCTCCTTCAGTAGTTCTTGGTGCAGCTCCACCACAGATGAGGAAGGGAACAGATTTTTTCAAAGGATGATTTGGTTCATTTGACACAGTTCATTATAAAGGCAAACCACAGTAAATAATCTCTGACAAAAGATTATCCTATTAAATGGCATGCTTGAATTGTTTACCAGGGATGCTCATGAACTTTTAGCTGCTAACAGCCTATAACAGCCTGTTCATGGTTGTTGTGTCATTGTAATAATGACCACAGTCAAATTGAGTTTTGTATGAATTGACTTTGGATCATTTTAGAACAAGAAAAATTTACTTACCTCTGAAATCTTCTTCTGGTTAAAGTAGGCTCATTATGAATACTTTGACATTTATTTAAAACAAATAACAGCACTTCCTAGTTAATTAATCCAGACATTCAACATAATCGTGATGAGAAAATGTTAATTTCAGTCATCGGACTTGAGACTTCACTTGAACTCGGAATGAAGAAATGAGACATAACTTGGACTTGAGGAAAAACGACCTAACATCTGTGTTTGGCACTTTGACATTTTTCTTGGTATTCTCCTAAACAGTGTTATATGACATGTCCTGCTGTTTACTGTGGCATCATGACGGTCCTTAAGAGTACCGACGTTAATCAGCTTTCATTACCTGTCAGAGGTTTAGTTTTGTGGCTGATCAGTGTTTGTATTTCAGTGCAAGACAAAAAATTAATCGGTTAGTAATTTGGAAGTTGTAATAACAAATCTGCGGGGAATATGATGACTTGTGATGGCTTTATGAAGTCATCACAAAATGCAGAAGATTTGAAGAGCTGATCTTAACGGTTACTTTACTCCTATTTACACACTACCGTCAAACCTTCTTCCTGACCCACACAGACACATACACTCATGCACTCTCAGCTGACCTGCCACCTGCTGGAGCATCGCTCTTACTGCTCTTATCTCATCTGATGCTCAGGACCTTTGTTACTGCTACCATTCAGACCATCTAGACCTGTCTTATCTGTTACATAATGTACACTCTTTTCAAGGTGAAATGACTGACATTAGCCTTTATTTTGATTGTAGACATTTTCCAGAACCACCTAACATAACATGGTGAGACTAGAAGCATGAGCATCGTCAAGAATTACTCAGGACAGAAGCAATTATTAATTATAATCGAATTAATAGTTAGGAAGGTGCTGTTAGACCTCTGATTTACCCTCTTACAAGGCAGTATGCACTAACTACAGGGATAGTTTTTTAGGGTTGCATGCCTGATATTACACAACACAGACATGTTATAACCTGTGCATAAATAAAAGTAAAAAATCTTGCAGCATTGAAGTGGACCTGCTACATTAAGTGGTATATTTTAGTGTTTAAATTTTATGTTGCACTAAATTAGCATTTTTAAAGCTGTGAAAGTATATATTTTAAGCATAAAATAAGACTTGTAATCACTGTGAAATATTCTATTGATGCATAATCACCATTTGATATCTCTCAGCTTAGCGAGAGAAGATTGTAATCTGACACAACTACTGGTCGAATATGAAGCTAAGCAATGTTTAAACCTGAAGCTTTATGGCAGATTCAAATTTGTTTTCATTCATTTTTATACTTCCCTACTTTAAAATGAATTGTTATTTTGGGTTTTAAAGGTCACATTTTCTGTCAAAGAAGATCATCGTTTGTGCACTTCCTCCTACTTCGAATCATTGGCTTCTGTGTAGATAATGGCTCAGTACATGTTCATGATGCGATAAAAACATTTATTGAAGTGTTTCCATTGACTGCTGTAATATTTTTGAGATTGGAAGGTTTCTTTAGATGGTACAAATCTGCTTTGCTCTTGGTTTCTCTCAGCTTACTAGACTTAGATACCAATATTTATATATTACAGGTAGCATATTAACGTCTTTTCCATTTTTAACAGAGTTTCACTGTAAAACAACAACAACAAAAAAGAACTTTCCCTTTAAGTTACTGTGTTATGTATTTGTTTTTACAGGATAAAATCAAGTATAATTTGCACCCTAATTAGTATGATTTCTGTCGCTAAAGACCTCAGGAACTGGAAGTGGTGTGTGTATAAATGAATAAGATTCATTAACCAATTAGGTGCATGTATATGTGTATCTGCTGATCTGGCAGGGGATTAATCATGGGTTTGAAATTCATGATGTATTTTGCACATTATTTCCTCCTTATGTTATGAATATATGTTGTATTCCGACTTTGGTAATGTTATTGTCTAAATAAATGATTTTGTTTTCTAAAAAAAAAAAAAAAAAGAAAAGCTACTTTTTTATGTGTTTATTTATTGGGAAAAAGTTGACTGCTGTAATTATGTCCAGAGGTCACCAGATGGCGCTGTTTGTTTGAAACACATTGACACATTAGCATTCTCCTGCCAGAGCTGGAGGGAACCTCTGGAACATCTTGCCGCCTTTGCCTCCGTGCGTTAGTGACTGACTGCTGATGACTCACAAATACATCAACAATCCGCCTGCAAGACCCTCCCCTGTAGTTCTCTGCTGCTGCCCTGCCTCTACTACCGGAGAGCAGCTGCAGCACCGATGGAGAAGAAGCAAGGATCCTCTCACCAGTATGGTTCACTGGAGCGCACCACTTGGAGCGGAGACGCCAAAAAAACAGGTCATTTTTTTAAACTTATCCTTCTGTCTCTATTGACTAGGCTGAATCTGACCTTTGTGTGCATATATGATGTCATATTGAATAGCACTTGACTCCCAAAGCATTACCGTAGAATGCAATTTAACAAGTACTGAACAGTGTTTTCAATATTCTGTCTAAAATGAATATTGACTTCAGTGTAATTGTATATAGCATTATTGTTTTATCATTTCCTAGTTTGTTTAGGAAGGTTGAGTAGTTTTTTTGGCTCTTTTTGCGGAGAGACATCTTTTTTAATTCACAGTGCAATTCAGGCACGTGCGGGCGGGAAGGGGTGGGCAAAGGGGGCTTGAGCCCTGGCCGATGTTAACCTTGATGCCCCTAGTGCCCTTTTTGAGTTTTTTTTTTCCCCAAAATTTTTTTTGGATTTTTGATTTTTTAAAATCTGTATGTCAGAAGGCCTGCTTGTGCCCCTCAGCAATAATATTTAGCTAAATATAATAATTTAGCAAAATAAACTAGTCTGGCTGCCCTCAGTCTAATAATGACTCAGTTTCTGCCTCCATGTTGTTCAGACATCGGGTCCATGGTGAGGAGGAGGGGGGCAAATCTGTGCCCTCTAACTGTCAAATTATGGGCAAGAATATTTTTTTATACACTGGCTTGTGAATAATAACGTAGGTGTGATAATAACGTTAGATAAACTGTTTCTATTTATATTTTCATAATTGTCCTCGCAATAACGGGAAAAACCCGCCTGGCCCCTATTGGTCTCTAAATTTTTCTTAGGCATAAGTACAAACATTAATTTGTGAATAAAGTATAAAAAATTATATATATATATATATATATAAAAAACCGACCCTTCTCCACCCAACCAACTAAAGTGTACTCTCAGTGGCAACAGAGCTGACCCAGAGAGACTGAATAATACTGGAAAGTCATATGGGAAAGGGAAGCGTCCCACAACAGTGGCTAATCTCTCTACGAGATGACCACAGCAAGCCCCGGTAACTATCAGAGTGGCAGATGTCCAAGAAAGAGTCTCAGGTATGGAAAACTAGACAGCACCTGGACCTGACATGATCCATTCCTACTGGCTAAAGAAACTCACAACGGTCCATGAGCGACTGGCAGCTCAAATGAACCAGCTGCTACAAAATGTGACTTACCCTGAATGGTTAACTGAAGGGCACACAATCCTGATCCAGGATCCCAGAAGGATTCCTCAAAGGGTTCAGTTGCATCCAACTATCGGCCAATACCCTGTCTCTCTACAACATGGAAGCTCATGTCAGGCATCATAGCGGCTAAGATAAATGGGCACATGGATAAATACATGAGCACAACACAGAAGGGCATCGGCATAAATAGCAGTGGAGCCAAACACCAACTCCTTGTAGACCACACAGTTGCCCAAGACTGCAAAACCCGTCTGTTCAATTCAAGCCTGTGCCCGGCTTGAATTGATTACAAGAAAGCCTATTACTCAATACCACACACTTGGATCATTGAATGCTTAGAGATGTACAACATCAACATTCATTGAAAAGTCGATGGGGATGTGGAAAACCACCCTTGATGCCAACTGCAAACCGCTTGCACAAGCGTCCATCAAATGTGGCATATACCAAGGAAGCGCTCTGTCCCAACCGCTGTTCTGCGTAGGTCTGAACCCCTCAGCCAAATCATCAACAAGACTGGCTACGGATACCGACTCAAGAACGGAGCCACCATCAGTCGCCTCCTCTACATGGATGACATCAAGCTGTACGCCAAGAGCGAGCGAGACATCGACTCACTGATCCACACCACCAGGATCTACAATTGATGCATTTTTTTTCTAACAGCTGCAGCTCTGGAAATGTCAAGAATCCGCAGGTGTCTTTCGAGTCAGTTTACAGATCATCTGCCTGTTTATTTGTCCTTTATAGTCCAGCCAATTGGTTTGTAAAACAATAACTTACAGTTCTTGTGGGAGGATGAAAAAGGCTTGTCTCATTTTGCTTATTGCTAAAACATTTCTTTATGCAGTGCCTTGCAAATGTGTTAATTCAGCTTTTGTACTTTTTTGACAAATTCAACAAAAATCCATCTCACTTGGGAGGTTTTCAGACAACGGTGAACAAGCAGCTTTTAGAGTACAAAGAAGCAAACTAAACATTTTATGATTTACATGCAAAATGTGTAGAAAAAAACTAACTGCACATCACTTTGAATATACCATCACCATATTCAAAGTGGTGATGCAAAGTGGCAGCAGCATCATCCTGCGGAAATTAATTTTTTTCTCAGTAAAGACAGGGTCAGAGTTGACAGGAAGATGGATGGAGCTAAAGAGAGGGCAATGTCAAAAGAAAACCTTTTAGAGGTTGTAAAAACTTTTAGACTGGGCCGGAGTTTCACCTTCCAACAGGACAACAATGCTAAATATACAATCAGAGTTAGAATGAAGTGGCTGATGACTGAGCTTGAGTTATTTTGCACAAGAAATAATGAAAAGGACAAATAATTTAGGGGCTGGATACAAATAACTTGTGAAATATGTCAGATTTTATTTCCATTTATCTGTAATGTTTCTTTTTATACACAAATATTCATTACTTTGTGTTGGTTTGTGACAAAATGTCCCCCAAATACCCTGACATTTGTTATTTAATGAAACAAAATATAATAGACTTCTAGGGGTCTAATTACTTTTGTCAAGCCCTATAAAACAATGCAGACTATATTTAATATATGTCCATTAACATTTCCATATGCAAGTTTTTATTTGTTCATATATCTCATGTTAGTCCTATGAGTTCTAAATGTTTTATGTTGTGTTGTTTTTGAAGAAAAGCATAAAATCCTTCCTGACGACAAGTTGTACGGTAACTAAATCATATTCATAAACTTAAAAAACAAAGTTTTCTATTTCAGTTTAACATTGTTGATCAGTCCAGTGTCTCCTGAAGATGCTGTAACTCTGTCTGTGGAAGCTATCACTCGATGCTCTTTTTTTATATATATATTTTTGCATTGATTATCCTATTTTCCCCTTATTTTTCTTACTTTTCCAATCCAGTATTTTCATCTCACGATTGTCGATCACAGAAAGCTCATATCAAAGTACAGCCATGTAAAAGAGAGCTATAGCGTTTTGAAAATGATTTCATTTGGCCTCACTAGAGTCACTGATATTTGCAGGAGTTTGGATTAAGAATGGAGCTGTGGGGTTACATTATGGAGGAAAAATAAAAGGAAATGGTAAAGGGAGAGTGAGTTAGAAAAAGCGTAAGCCTGGATGAAGCAGCGAGTATTTCAGAAAGGTCTGGTGATGACTCATAACTGCTCAGTGACAGTATTACCTGGTCTCCAGAGCCTCTGCAGTACAGCATGCTGTGTCCAGTAGTATACATCAGTAAGTGTAATGTGTGTGACACCAGGCTTTCTGATGCATATGCTTATGTAGCCTTTATAATAAACTAACACGTCTGTCATCTCTACAATGGAAAATTATGTTTTTAAGGAGCAAGAGATCAGATTATTTTTTCTCTCAGATGGTCCATGTGTGTAAATTTCATTCATCGCCTTTTCTGCACACAGAATCTTAAATTCACTAAAGCTGCTTATCCAATATTGTATCTTATCTTAATTCAGCTTAGATATATCAGTCCGAATCAAATCAAAAAAAGTCTTCTTTTTCATGAAAACATCCAGATCCAGTTAATTGTGAAGTGATGACGAAATATTTTTCAAAGGGTGTATTTGTATCTCCAGACCCTTCGTCGATTGTCAACCATCTTTCATAGCAGCTCCAACTGTAGGCTTTGCACATATAGAAACTGACATTTCTGCTCATTGTTTTTATTTTTTTTTTATATAAAAAGTACAGGTTCAGGTATGTTGGCTAGTATCAGAGAAAATCCAATTTCAAGTCATCTTCTCTTCTGTACTTTGACTGGGCCACTTATTTTGTCCTTCATAAATTCCCGCTGTCAGTCTGGTAAAGACCTAATCTAAGATGGTGAAGGGGAATCTTTACAAGAACTTGGCATTAACCAGGTTTTTCAGAGTGGCCTACAATCTGTTTGTTTGACTGTGTTTTTCATTCTTGCAGCTCAACATTTATGGACTACAGCTGTAAATTACAAAAAAAAAAAAAGAAATGAAAATGAAATATTTGCCAGTTCACTGATGCTTATCATGAAGTAAGGTTAATGCATTCTTCAGAGCTTTTGCTGGCAGCCTTGAGTCACACAGATCTAATTTCACTGAGTATTGCCAACTCCTATTCTGCCTTTTTACTATGAATCAGTACCTTTACTGCACTTTAAACCTTAGTTGTACCTCGATCAAGGCTCGGTGGGACTTGAATAGAGGTGACACACTGGAGCTATGCTGAATAGTGAGGTGTGTAAATAAAAAGGTATTAAGGGCTCGAGAGAGTCAGAAAGTGAGGCGATATTGGTGTTATTTGTTTGCGTCCTTCTCTACTGCCGGCTAGCCGAAGCTGCTTGATGAATCAATTCACACACAGGAAGACATGATTTCCTGAAATTGCTCAGTCTGGGCTTTTGTCACGAGCCTGTAAGCATCTAGTTTGAATTTCCTTATCAAAAGGTGCTTAAAAATGTATAAAATCTAAAGGGAGATAATAAAATATAAACATTAGTAAATACACATAATCAGCTACTGATAATGATTATAAAGTAAATATAAATACTATAGTAACCATTGCTAAAAGTGAGGCACAGTTTTTTAAACCAATGCTTTTTTAAAATTTGATTTTAGTATCATACCCATTAGAGCAAATGTGACAGGAGTAACTGTGGCAAAATCTTTCTTAAAAAAATGTTGTTCAGAAGCTGAACAACAGCTTGCTTATGTTCAGCAAGCAGGAGTTTGCTGAACTCCTGCTTGCTAATAAATCCTTTTGCATAGTATTTTTATGAGAATCCTTTTTATTTCCTTTTGTTTTTATGTATTTGTTCTGTTAAGAAAGCAGGCCTTACTTTTGTTTGATATTTTAATCAAACTTTTCATTTTTATTTAACAAAAAAAAACCCTGATTAACAGAACCCTGCTAGCAAATCTACCAAACAGAGCCATAACCAAACTCAGTAACCAAACTATTTCCTCAGTGCAGGTTGGCATTCAAATAAATAGAATGGCAGGGCTGATGGATGAGCTGATGCAGTTCCTCCTCTTTTTTTTCTTTGTATTTGTACTGTTTTTAAAAAGACAGGCCACCATTCTGTCAATCAAAGCAAAGTTCTGAGGAGGGAGGAGCCAGTGAGAGTGAGAGCTGAGCAGCGAAAGGGAGAAAAAGTGGGAACCTGATCTCACAACATGGCAGCCGACTCTTTATTCACTACAATCGCTCATGGAGTTGATACTTGTGAGCATTATCCTTCACTAATTGTGAACCGTTTAAAGTACAGAATGCAGGGTGTTTTGATCGGCATCCATTTTGATAGTTTTTCATCATAAATGGTTCAATATGTGATTGGTGCAGGTTTGCCCTTTTACACTAGAAGAAAAAATTATTCCTTCTTGATCAGGATGTTCATCAATCTTTGATTTGATCTCCACTACCCAAGATTTGCTTCCTCCTTATAATAACCTCTCATTTCAGTCAGTATGTATTAATACAGAAGAGCATTCAGTGTTAAAATGGGCGTCCGTGCAAATTATTGTAATTCACAACTTAGTATTAACAGAAAACCTTTGAAGCAGAACGCCTGTGCAGATGCAGTGTGCAGCTTTATTGCCTTGGCTTTTTGCAATGAAACAATTTTTGTGTGCGGTCATGTGTGTGTGTATGTACTGTGCGTTTGGGTGTGCAAGTGTGAATGACGCCGACGTGAGCTGTGCCAGTCACTGACAAACTGGGTTTGACTGTGACTCTCTGCTCTGCTCTACAGCGTGGAGCAATTTCCCAATTCCACCTGCTGCAGCTGTTTAACATGCACATTCATACTGGGTTATTGTTCTGCAGTGCCAGAGTTGATTATTTTTGAAAACTGTATTACCCACCCTGTCTGTGAGCGGTAATTGAAACAATTTTAAACTCCCCTGATAAAAACAGCAACTCCATGAGACACTTTGTAAGTTTATTTATTTTTTTTTTCCCAGCGATAAGACTTTTTCTTCCTCTCTTTCAGAGGACGATGTGGTGTCCATGGCGGACTCCACCATTACTGTGGATGACATTGAGGGGGAGCTCTTCAAGATTGAGAGGATCAGGGACATCCTGGTCAGGAGGGAGTCAGAGCTCAGATACATGTAAGTGGATCCCGGGGCGTGCTGTGGTGGCGCAGGGGTTTAGCACGCCCCATGTTTGGAAGCCCTAGTCCTCGTCGCGGGTTCAACTCCCGGTCCCGGCGACCTTTGCCACATGTCTTCCCCCTTCCTGTCAGCCTACTGTCACGGAAAATGCAAGCCACTAGCGCCGCAAAAAACTCTTCAGAGAATAAAAATGATATAAAAAAAAGTGGATCCCTTCAGCTAGCTATTAACATTTTTTAATGGAAAGAAACTAAAGTGACTTTTTTTTCCTTTTATTTGTGCAAAACATTATTTTTACACATTCTATCCCATTTATTACAATCTTTTTTAAGATAATTTCTACTCTTTTTACCTCATCTGATTTTTTTTCAGTGTAATCTACCCAGTTGATAAAAAACACTGAAAATAATTGGTTAAGTGCATAAAAAAATCTTCAGTGCTGTGAAACATTATGGTGCTTTCTCTGAGATTGATTCTGCTGAGAACAACAACGGATCTCAAAGGGAGGTCAGCATGAGGGATGAAAGACAGAAGGAGTCTTTTAATTAGCTGCTTCTGAGGAAAGTCACTCTGTAAAGCTACCAGAAATAAAAGCAGGTGTTGTTAGTGAGCTGCAACTCAGCCATCACTTTGAGCATTCACATTGAGCTCCCTGATGTCTGATAATGCTTAACTTCCACTTCCGAATCCACTGAGCCCAATCCTGGTGCTCCAATCTGTACTATTCCTCCTCCTGCTACCCTGGACAGGAGGAACGGGTTTAGGAATCCACTGAATTGATGATAACGAGTGTTATGGAATAATGTAATTAAACAGGGTTTTTTGCAATGTCCTAAAAAGGCTTAGATTTAATATCATGTTTAGAAATTAAAAAGTCAGAAATGCATCCATTTTTTTTAACTCTTGGTCTCTGATTACATTTCCTTTAATTTCTCATTTCTTTTTATTTTTGAAAAAAGTGAAAATACAAAAATACACCCACTGTATTCATTTGAGAATGTTACTAGTGGTAACAAAACTACAAGGCCAACGATGCAGAGCAGCAAACAGCCATGTGTGAAGTCTCCCCCTCAAATGATTTTGTCCTCAAATTGGCTTATATTTGTTTGTTGAACAGAGGTTACATTTGTACATATATGTAAGTTAACTTAGGTTATTTTTTCAGGATTCATGTATAGGTCAAGAATTTAAATCATAGTTATCCTAAAAGACATTTAAATGTCCTAAATTGGCCCTTCCGAAACTCATAGAAACCCTTTAAATGAAGACTTATTTTTCTGAAAGCTTTTAATCACTTATGCATTTAATTTAGCATAAATCCAGACTAAATGCCCTTAGAGGGTGAATCTAAAAGCTAAAATAAGATGGTTCAGACCAAAGTGGACCTCTGCCTTCATAAGCTATTTTATGAGCTGTTCAACAGTAGTTAAGATTTATTTTTAATTACCCAGATACCAATAATTATTTACACAGGAAACGTAGGTAGGAGATTCATCGTTATCTTCCTGTGTGAAACACGTACTAAGAAATGATCATATAAAGCATTTCCTGTTAAAGTTACAGTCTCATTTAAAAGTAAAGTCATAAATGTATAAAATGGGGTTACAAGGATTATAGGTGTTAAAGTTGTCACTATTTTATTAATCACTCTCTTCATTTAGACAGTTACTCTAACTTGAAGCAACTTACATGCCCTATTCTGAGTATAAGCATCTTAAATAAAAATACATTAGTAGCGAATGGCTTCATAAAAACTGCAAATGCAATTAAATGTATGCCTCCCTGAACACATTGTGCTTAAAACTGGTCAATATTTCACTGTTACCATTGTCTTCTTCTCTTTCATTTTCACTCAGACAGCCCTCTTTTCAAATTTCATTGACTCCACCTTTCCTTCCATTGTGCAGGCTAATGCATGGATATTTATTCATACTCTCCTGATGTAGATAGACAGCAGCAACATTCAGAGTGGAGAGGGAATGTGAAGAAAAGTGGGGGCAGGAAGGGAAGTGAGACCAAACCTCAGCATGTGGATAAACTCCATGTTTCCTTGACCGATCTGCCATTTCTCCCTAAAGATCTGGAGAATCCACAGGATGAGAGCCGAGGAGCGGATCTGGTTCGGATGACAGAGATAAATGTGTGTGATAGTGTGTGAGCGTATGCAGGGTCTCCCACCTCACCTCAGTGTCACTAATCATCCACCAATTCTATGAAAGACTGAGCATAAAGAAGTGGAAATGATCCAGGTAGACGTGGTTTGACAGCCTTCAGCCTGCATTTCTACCCAGCTCTCTTTCCTTTTAGGAATTCCTCCCTGTTTATGTGCTGAGTTGGGCAGAGAAATCTCTTTTAAAATCATTTTAAAAATCCTCCAGAACTTCTTTTAGAGGTTTTCTTTCAGCTCCGACAGATTTCCCGTCCAGTTTTCAACTGATGTCATCTGAATGAGTAAAGGCTGCTCTGCCTCCATTGATAAATTAGACATTTCCAACGGTTCCAGCAGATTCAAAGACCTGGTTTTCAGTGCCAATCATACCTATTTATTGCTGCCATTTTGACACGGCTGTCTGACATTTTCACACTGCTGTCAGTAAGACAGAGACTCCTTGATAATCTCCTCCCTACTTTGCATGAAGGTTGTGAAATGCATGAGAATCTATAAAAACAAAAAAGCTGGAAGGTAATTACCAACCCTGGATGAAGTGATTGCCAGTGTTGATATGCTGCCTGCGTAGAAACTTGGAAGTCACCGTGATTAAAAATGTGATGCCGTGTGTACAGTGTGCAGCACTAACTTGTAGATTCGTATGGTGTGTGTATTTCTTCCGTGCTATCATGTCTGAGCAGGATGGATGACATTCAGCTGTGTAAAGAGATTACTCGACTGAAGAAGGAGCTTCACAAATTGGTGTCTATACCAGGTAGGAGACCTTCACACAATATGATGGTCAAAAAGGGAAAAAAATATGTTTAGGTGTAGTCTCATTAATTAAATCTTCAAATTTTGATATGTTTTTGTTGAATTCATACTTAACCCTAAATGTAACATCAGATCTGTTGGTCAAACAGTGTTTTAGAAATGAGCCGAGAAGTTTCCTTTGATTCAAAAATGACCTGAAAGATGGCTCATTCAACTGCTAATTATAAGCAAAAAAGGAAAAAAAAATTATAACGTACCCCAAGACAGTTGGACCCTTTCTACCCTAAAGTCCAACTACCCACCTTTCATATTTTCTTAAGGTATTGCACATGAAACACTGCCGTTTTTTCTTAGGACGGACCAACACAAAGTAGAGAAGAATTATAAAGAATTATTTAATGATAAAGAACTGAATAATAATAATAATAATAATAATAATAATAATAATAATAATAATAATAATAATAATAATAATAATAATAATAATAAATAAACTCCAGTGAAGCAATGTGTGGTAGAAAACTATTAACTTTTACAATACCATCACCACAGCGACACATGGTGGTGGCAGTGTCATGCTGTGGGGAATTGAGCTAAATACAGGAGCATTCCTGGAAGAAAACCTGTTGGAGGCTGCTAAGGGCTCAGAACATGGTCAACTCTAATCAAGAGACTAACACTACAGAGAAACTTAATGGCCAGAATGAAAGAAACTGTGTCACACACAACTTTCTGATTATTAGCAAGAAAAACATTGTCATGAAATAACACCCTCATTTGCCCCCCGCCCCTCCCAAAGCAAATTTCTTAGTGAAATAACACCCTTTTGCCCCCCGACTCAAATTTCTCAGGGTTTATAGCACAGTCTGTTCCATCACTTCAATTCAAGGTCTTTTTTCAAAGAAAATCAAAAGTCCATTTCACTTTTACTCGAACAGAAACTCACAGTAAATCAAATTCACACCAATATTATCAAATTGTGTTTATATTCTAGATAAGGACAAGTCCAACGAAGACCGACAGAAGGAGGAAGAGCTGCTGCAGCAGATTCACAAACTGGTGGAGACCAGAGATTTCTTAGTGGATGATGTTGAGTTTGAACGCCTCAGGTGTGTGTCATGCTCCATAATAACCTTTTAATGCATTCTGTTGTTGTCTGATATATCGGAAAGTGATAGATAAAATGCAACAAATTGATCAAACTAAAGATAAGGTGCAAAGAACACACTATACATACAACATAGAAAATAAATTTTCATTCACAGGAGCAAAAATGTAAGACATGGAAAGATGATGATTTTGTAGATATGCACACTTCCGATAGGCCTATTTAACAACATTAAGGTAAGAACACCTGTATATACATGTATATTTAAGGCAACAAATATACATCAATCAAATTTAAAGAAATTAGTCAACATATTAGGAAGAGAGTTGTGGACCTCAACAGCTCTGTCTCAGTCATGGGAAGGATTTCCAGATGCCTGTACCAACATGGGCTTAAAGGAGAAGCAGCCATTACTACAATTTTGTGAGAACTGGTGAAAATGGACATTTCAGAATTATGCATTTAACATTTTTGAGGGCCAACAATGTTGCTTGTTTTAAAAACATTCAACCCAGGAAAACAATAACAGACATGTGACCCCAATTTTGTTTTCAGGGAAAAAGAAGAAGATAAAGAAATGGCAGAGTTTTTGAAATCCAGATTGCCAAGAAACTTGAAGAAATCAGGTATTTAAGCAGGCAAAAATGAGAAATTATATTATTAAGTTATATATGTGACATCTAAATACATAATTGGATCTAAATACAACAATTGGAGACACCCAGAATGTCTAAAGTCTGGTGGGACTCACTCGTCTCGGTTAAAATTAGCGTTCATGATTCAACAGTGAGAAAGAGACTGGGCAAAAATGTTCTAATGGACTGAATTTATGCAGTGCTTTCCTAGGCATATATGCTGCTCAAATTGCCTTACACTTGAGCCACATTCACTAATAAAAAGCCTGAGTGGCAACTTATGGTTTCCTTGCCCTGGGGAATATAGATATGCAGCAGGAAGTAAACTCGAATTATAACATTTTGATTGGAAGACATATTCTTCTCTCATAGAGCCACAGTTGATCAGAAGGAAGCCAAAAACCAATCTCACATTTGCTAAAAAATAAGAAAAAAAATACCTGAATGACTTTTGGAAAAAGTATTCTGTGGATTGACAAAGCAGAAGCAAAACTTGCATGTCATTTCAGAAGAAGAACATCATACCTGCAGTCAAACATGGTCCCAGTAGCATAATGCTACTTGATTGAACCGTGAATTTTGCTCTCCTGAAGGAGAAAATTCTGAAGGAGGATGTCTTGGTATCAATTCATGGTTGTAAGGCCAGGCAGACCTGGACTGTGAAGTAGAAGAGGTATCCAAACCACACCAGCAATTTCACTCCTGAAGGAAAAAAAAGAAAAATGAAAACCTTTTAGTGATGCGAAATCAAAACAATCTTGAAAAGATGAGCAGCTCAAATTTCCACAGTGTTGCAAAGGAAAAATATCTGCTTGATATCATCTGCTCCTGCCAGGGGTGACAAGAAGCATTTAATAGCGTTGAAGGGGCAATTATGTCCATTTTTTATAATGTCTTTGCCTCTTTCCCCTTCATATCTGGGGCTGATAGCAGCTTACCTCACCAAACAGCAGGCAGTGAACAAATCGCACTCTGCAGGATCAATCATTCCAATCATATTATTATGGTATATTTATATCATGAGACCTGGTTACATCCGGAGTGGTGACTTGTTTTATTCGACTTGTTTTGAATTTTAGGTGCATCATCAAGAAGGGTACCAGCCAGAGCTCAGCAGACTTCCTCCCCTTTCACCAAGACAGGCCTCACCCTCCTGAAGGAGTGTTGTGGCTTTACATGCTCCATCATGTAGACAATAGCCAAAGCAAAAGACTTGCTCACCAAGATCACCATTCCAAGGGAGATGCATAACCAAGTTCACCAATTAGGTGTGAGAAACAGACGCAAAGAGACATTGATGGAGGTGTGCACATCTGTGGAAACAATTTTGTTGCAAAAATGATCATAATATTCATTTTTGCCTCTGCTTTATGTCTGTGCTTCTCATCCCAGTGTAACCTACTGTAAATACTTTCTTTTATACCCAACTCTAAAGGCTCAGAGCAGCCAAGCCAGCAGCAGCTGTTAGTGTGCACACTAATTGGACTCAACCATCCTGACTCAGCCACAAGTTGTAGATTCAAAGTTTTCATGCATCTCCGATAATTGTCATCTCCTTTTCAAAGAGTTCCCATTTTGCAGTGAGTAAGCCAGACTAGATGCAGCTAGAACTGTATAATTAGTGTTAAGGAGATAATGGCGATGAAGCTGACCGGTAGGTCTGTCAGCACAAAGCTGCATGTAGTTTGTCGACTGACAAACGTGGGTTTGACCTTTAAAAAAGCGCCCGTTTATAAAAGAGAAAACCGAGTATTTCTGTTCCACTTTTTCCTCCAACACCTAAATCGACTCAGAAGTTCCAGCTTTTTTTAATTTGTTTCTGAATGTCTGCATATGAATGTTGAAATTAGATATCTACCAGTGCTGTATATAACTATATATATAGATATATATATATACACACACGCCTCCCTGTACTGAGCTGCTCAGCTGCTCTCAGGTTTGTATCATCTGTCATGGTTCAACACTCAATTGATATGCTGCATTATCTCCAGACTCAGTATAACTTTATCACCTCACACTTCAGTGCTCACACATTACACATAAAAGTGGTTTATATAAAGCACATATATACTTTTTATCTGCTTGCCAACTGCACAGCTCTTTAGTTCATTGCCAGGACGTTCCCGTGGGAAGTTTAAGCACACTCTTCATGGATACTGATGTCATTCAAATTCTGGTCTTTTAAGGATTCATTTTAACTGCTTTTTAGCTTGTGCTGATGATAGATTAAACAATTCTGATAAATTTCATAACCCAAATTGGAATTTATTATTCTGTAGTCACACATGATCAAATATTATCCATATTTTGTATCCATGCTTCTGGTTGTTTGACTTCTTTTCTAATCAGAAATGGTTGTCATCAGATAAACATGGGTTTATTTTCAGACACAGGCCTGGCTTTTAAGTAATATCCATCAATATTTGATCAGGATATTTGACCATTTTTCTTATCCCAATTGGTAGACTTCATTTAAACCGGTTTGTTTAAATGACATTTGGGTTATGTCAAATAACCCAAATGGCTCCAAATCCATACATTTGGAGCCATTCCCTACGCTTATAGTTAGCCTAGAGTTTCCTGTGTTTCATACTGAGTTATGTTTAAATCTCAACCATCTGATCCAATGGGTCACCCTTGGTCCAAGGTGTTCAGGAAAAACCCAGAAGCCACCAAGATCAATGTTTTTCATGTCATTACCATGTTTCTTTCTATAAATGCAATAGTGATCTACATATGCAGCAGTACATGGGCTGCAGGGACATATGCTCTCATTTATTGTGTTTGTTTTTCACTGCCCAGAATACAAGTTGCCATGGAAACTGTTTAATACAGTCAGTAACTTTGAAGTTAAAGGAAAAGGGAAAAAACAAACAAACTGTTGGACAGTTCAGTGAAACGAGGGATTGCAAAGAAATACAAACAGAAAAAGCACATATCACAAAGACGCAGCTGACGTTTTTGGTATTTTAATATTGTGGAGTAAGTTCAGGGTCCCTCGCGTAATGTTTGGTATAGTGCTGGAAGTCGGACATGTTATATAAAATGTGGTCTTAAATATTGTTATACTGTTGAAGACATTTTAAAGATTCATAAAAAGCGTTTGCATAAATCTCAGTGTTTGTGTTGATCTATCACATAAAATCTCAAAATCTAGATTTGTTTTGACTATAGCCTGTCAAGCACAAACAAGTAGTTTGATAAGCTGAGAAAACCTCTCAATTTCTAACATAGTCTCTTTAGATGAGCTAAACAGCAGCACAATTCATCACGTTCAAGTAACATACATGCTTATGGACTGTTTTTATGTCAGTTGTGGTTTTATTGCTGTTGCTACTTAAAAAATGACTTTTGAAAATGTAGAAAACATTCTTACAATGCAAATTAACCTTCCTTACTCATGGGTTTTGGAGATATTTCATCAGTTGCATCAGTGTACTATGATTAAGACAGTCACAGAGCTGCTGCTGAGAGTACAGCTGTGGTTGGAAACTGTGATCCTGAATCCCTGACTGATGATTTTCTTTAAAAGAAATTAAAGCAAACATGGTCGCTTGTAATATCAAGAAAGAGTCTCACTAGCAGCCTGCACAGCATCAGTGTTCAATGACACTTCACATAGAAATGTGTGGTGTTTCTATTTACCAGAATAGTACAAATATGTTGTCATATTAACAGCATTTCCCTTCATTCATTCATTTTCATGTAACCAATAAACAAACTGCAGGGCATTTGTGAACTTTTAAAACATCACAACAGTAAAAAAGGATGAAAGAAAAATGTGGACAGAAATTCTAAAAGCCGAAATCAGTTTTTGTATAACAGGGAAGCGCAGGTGTAATAAGAAGAGAGGCTAAACTGACTGAAAGTAAAGTAGACTAGATGAAAAGAAAGGATGGGAGTGGACACAGATTGATAGGGGCAGTGTGTGTGTGTGTGCGTGTGCATGTGTGTGTGTGTGTGTGTGTGTGTTTGAGGGGAGCGTCATCCTTCGTTTGAGTCATCTTTGGTGGAATCACTCTGAACTCCCACAAGGACGACTCGTGGTTGAAAAGGTTAAGACTGTCAGTCAGATTCCACAGTCCTGTGTACCTTCCTCACATCTTACAGTTTATGCATACGCACCTACATTTGTCTGTTTAGGAAGTGAATGAACAGAAAGTATGTCTGTGTACTTGTTTATCTATCATATTTAGGACCATTTCTGGCATATTTACTAGCCCTCTTGAGACCGACAAGTCTATTGGGGAACACAACCAGATACAGAGGACCCAATTATTGAGTTTTGGTAAGATTTAAGGCTATAGCAACAAATGGAAGAAATAGAAATGGAAACAATAGAAAGCCCCTGTAAAGATAGAGAACCACAACATTTGTGTGTGTGTGTGTGTGTGTGTGTGTGTGTGTGTGTGTGTGTGTGTGTGTGTGTGTGTGTGTGTGTGTGTGTGAGAGCTTGAATGTTCAATGGTGGGTCTGAGGGAAACGTCCCCAAAATTCGAGGCAGACATGGAGGAAATCAGAGCCACAGATATCCAAAGGCCTCCCAGAATGCCAAAACCCCATGAAGATCACCAGGTCCTAAAAATTAAACATGAAAATTCAAAATTATTCAACAAGCAGGTTTGCATCACTGCATAAAAAACACATTCATTTAAAAAATAAAAATAAAAGTGGTAAAGACCTTGTGAATAACTAATAACCAAAACTCTAACTGTTCAGATTTTTCTGAGTGCTTTTCACTCTGAACCTCTAGCATTTCTGCGTTCATCCAGATTTATATTACATCAAGTTAAAACACTGGAGATGACCATGAATTCATGACCTGACGAGAAGATAAAATGTCATATCTTATGGTTTATATTCCAAGTATTATCAAACATTTGGAAAGTTTCAAAATCAACATTTTAATGGTTGACTGTCTTGTTTACTTCATTTAATAACAGGATCCTTCTTTTGAGTTTTAAGTTTTTCATGTATCATTATTTTCTTATTATTTATGTATCATAGGTCTTGCCATTTTCCTTTTATTTCTAAATGGTAATTATTGTTGCTAGGGTATTCCCACATAATTATTTCATTAATTTCTTAGCTTATGCTTATGTTGTGCTTCTATTTGTTTTTCTTAGATCATTGTCTGCCTTTTTCTGTTTCAGTTTCTTGCTCTGTTAAATGGTCTCCTTCCCCAGTTTCCTGCTTTCCCCTTCCCCCAGGGGAACCACATTTCCTATGATTAGCTCATCTGGTTCTATTGTCACATTGCAGTATTTAAGATTTTTTATTACCCCTTGCTGGATTTCTCTATCCTATTGCCAATTATTTTGTCTATGCTCCTGTTTGTCACGTTCAAGATCTGTTTGTTTCTTTTTCGTTAAAAACTTTAAAGTGGATGACTTGAATGTCTGTCTGTGCCTTGGCTCTGCTTTGACCATGCACAGCATGACAGAACGAACCATTTATTCACGTAGTATGTGTATGAAGTTACAAGGATGCAGAAGTGAAACTAAATATGAAGGCCCCAACAAGCATTGCTGCCATGGATACCAAACATGTTGAATAACTACGAGCTTAATCTGAGAAGCCACAATCTGCAGTCCTTCCTTGGTTACAAGGCAGATAAATGGATTTTCAGCTTACCTTGAGTCCTTCATGTTTTCAGCATGAGAATTTATTTCTAATGGTGGCCCTGATCATATTTCCATGATGCGGAGTAAACACTGCGTACACAGAAAAATATTGTTTGCAGGTTCTGAGCAGGGATCCATCACACGAACCACGAGCCCCATCACATTCGGATGCTAAAGCTCCTGCTTACTTCAGCTTGTCATGCAGAACACTGCCTGGCAGCATATGACTCATCACTATAGGAACTTACCAAAATTATGCTATTATTTGCTAAGAATAAAACAATGTTATCAATAGCTCCAGTGCCAAGCTGAAAGCAAAATTGACACATTCACTAGAGTGAGTATCTTGCAACGGTATTCAGGTTGCTAAAAAACAAAACTTGTGACGGCAGCATTAAACTGTGGTGAACACTACAGTTTAATGTGTCTCATTTTATACCACATGGAAAGAAAAATTGTTGAAAATCATAAACAATCCTGTAACTTTTGAACCAATTCCTCATGAAAACCTAAAACTTCCTCTTTACCTAAATGTAGCTGTTCGCTGTGGTGCACTTCCAATGTTTTCTGTACAGAGATAAGAAATGCATTATGGTGATCAAATGTCAGCCTCTCTATATTACATGCTAACATAGCATCTATATTCTAGGTCAGGACTATCAAACAAATTTTTATCTCGGGTCACATCAACATCATGAATGTTCTCAAAGGGACGGTTGTTCCAGACTGACCTTTTTACAAACTATTAACTAAAATATTAATAAATAATTAGCTCATTTGATAAGTTCTTCTTAAAATAAAATCATATTGAGCATCTTTTAACACTGATCAGCCCACCAGGATTTTGCGATTGTTTTCGGGATTTTATTGCAATCAAAATTACTGATTTTGTGGTGCTAACTTAGAAATATTTGTGCTTCTTTAAGACTGTAAATGTGACTTTCTGTTGTCAATCGCGGGTCAGAACTTAGACATACTGCCACCTGGAGGTGGGAGTTAGCATCACTTAAACCCAATGTTTTCAACCATTTCACAAGTTTATTTGCGATAAACTGGTGGAAAAAATGTGGGAGTTTGTTGATTTTGAGTGAAGTTCCGATTGATGTAGTTTGGCAATATACCATTACAAAATTCCTTTGATTTGATAAAATAATACTTGAACACAAAACGGTGATCTTAAAGGTTCTATTTATGCATCCCTTTGGAGTCTCACATAAAAAGCTATAATGGGCCCGATTTGGCCCCTGGACCTCGAGTTTGACGCACATGATCTAGATACCAAAAGAGACAGGTACCTATATTGGTATATTAGGCACCTTTAAAACAAAGAAGACAAACTTGTTTAAGGTTACAAAGTAACGGCGTGGTCAACGACAGCCAGGAGAAAAATATCTTCATGTTGTCCATTTACTGGTTCCTCTACTCTGAAGCACCTACAGGAAAAGGTCTTTGATCCCAGCAGGACGAGGACTGTGTGTCCTGACTAATTAACAGTCCGCTGACATCTGAGCAGAGAGTTTGGCAGCTGCTGGGTTGCAGGCAGCTGGAGCCTGCCTGCTTCCTATTCTTTCATGTGCATTACCATGGTGATGAGTTGTACTTACACAACACATATTTTATGCAGCAGAGGTAGATAGCTCTTATCGCACTCATTTCTTTTTGTCTGACCACCTTCAGCTGATCAGTGTCAGAGTGATGCATCGTTTCCTGCTAGTTTACTGTTATGGCGGCTGTCATTTCTCTTCTAAACAGAGGAAACCTTTACCATCACTGACAGGTTAGAGGGCGTACACTGCTCTGACTCATGCTTCACACAATTATTCCCCTTAACCATGTAATTATAATAAAGCAGAACTCTATTTAAATTCCTTTAATTACATTATGGAGACTGCACCTTGTAATAAAAACAAAACCAAAGTCAAATGAAATATGTCATAATTTTGAAATTGGTAGAACTGCATATAGTTCTCTTCATTTGGTTATGATTATGTTGGTCCTTAATAGTAATGTACAGTACTTTTTTTTTCTGGCTCTTCTTTTAAAGTGTAGTTCTACAGGATTTATGTAGTATTCACATTAATCACAGCTTTCCCAATGATCTACCATCCCAGGTCAACATTTGGACTTTTGGCCATTGCAACATTTTCATTCTTGTCTTTTCTTAGCAACCTTGCAGATTCACTCGTCTGCTGAGGAAGAGTGCCTGTTACAAGATCAGATTTTCAAGAAGCTTGTTGAACAGAGGGCCAATTTTTGGCTCCAGATACAATGTTAGTCACAGACTTCACTATTCACACAACATTTACAAAGAACCTATGTTCTGTAGTCACAGGTAATATGCAAATTGTTGGCCCTCTTGAACTGTGCTAGTTGAATTAAAGGCATTTTACACTCAATGGCCACTTTATCGGGTGACCAGAGAAAAACTGGGTTACAGGTATTATTTCAAGTTCTATTGAAAAATTTGGCAAAAATATCAAAACTATTTCTCTGAGGTTGTGGTCCATATTAAAGTGACAGCTAGAGGTGCACCAATTGCAGTTTTCTGACCGATCGCCGATTACCAATCTTTTAAAAAGCTTAACCTGCCGATTCCGACTTTGGCCGATACCAATTTTTTTTTGTCTGAAATGTTGCTCAATATAGCAACAAAGTTGCTGATTTGGCAACAGAGGTAACTGTTGTTAATTGTAACCATGCAGACATAACTTGGTGGCCCTGTCTTTCAGTCAAACCTTTCTCATCAGAGTAAAAGAGGACAATGGATGATTCTTAGACCTTTGCCAAGCTAGATAAGATAGGTGGATAAGATCGGCTTCATATGTAAAAATGGTCTGATCACTGATCTCCCAAAAGTAGAGAAATTGGCACAGATAAATCAGCTGGCCGATAAACTGGTGCACCCCAAGTAACAGCATCACACTGTTTTGCAGGTTTGCTTTTTGACATTTTAAAAGTGAATTTCCTGTTTGAGCAAATTTCAATTGAGCTCTATTGGATTGAGATCTGGTGACTGTTGAAGCCAGTGCAAGTAGAGCAACTGCCCTTTCAAGTTGAAAGAAGTCAGTTCAGATGGTCAGACATCTGGTCAAGAGCAGCCCAGGAAGAAAATTTGGGAGAAGCACAAGAACTTCCCTTCTGGCCTGGGAAGGCCTTGGGATCCCTTAGGAGGAACTGGAGGAGGTCGCCCAGAGAAAAATGCATCTGACAGGACAGGTATGCTGACACTTTTATATGTGTTCCTGCTCCATCACACCTGAAAATAATTGAATTGGCTCCTCAGTACTCCAGAGTCCTTCTAATGACCTGTTTATTTGACTCAGGTGGGTCGAAGCAGAGCTATTTCAAAGTTGAACACCCCTGGACCTGTTAGCCCTGTGACCAGGACTTAACATAATCCAATTAAAATATAACAGACTATTTTTATGACAGAGTTCTGGAGCTTGTGTGTCCTCATATTTGTTGTCAGGTTGTGGATGTACGTTAAACACTGGGCAACACAAGATATTACTTGTTGCTTGATCCCGCTGACTTTATAGGCATTAACAGCTTTCTGACTCCATCTTGTGGTCATACAAAATCATTACAAGTCCAAGAGAACAGCGTTGCTCCTCCGCCAAGTTGGCTCACACGTCAGAGTGAAACCTGTACTGGTGAGTGGACGTGTACTGTCGGCGTCATGCGGTTCCCGGATGCGCCGAACACAAACATGGACCGGGTTGTGGTGGAAGTCCCGATCAACAACGGTGAGATTTTTCAGAGTTCCACGCCTGGCGCGTCTCGGGAGGTCTAACGCCAACATGTCCAGCCCCACAGTCGCCTCGGTGCACTTGTGCACAGATGCTCCACCTCCTCTGACGCAGTGAAAGTGCTGCTGCAGCCGCTGTTTCGGACTGGCTGTTGTTCACGCTGAGTGCTTACACTGCTGTATCTGCAAGTCGCTTATGCACAGAATGCAAAGCTGCTATTATCAAACATGATCTGTTGCCTCTTTTTAAAAATCACTTATGGTGCTAAGTTAGTAGAAAGGGATCAAATAAAGCTTTTCTGATTGGATTCCTCTCTAACTTACATTACTGAAGTTTAATGCCAGGAAATGTGGTTTCTGTTCTTGCTAAAGCACCAAAACTCTAGTAGAGTTGTATTTTCATAGGCTGTTTATTTATGATCGTCAGACATTATCTGTGACTAAAAGCATTACTTTTATGATGTTTGAGTTCTTTATATTGGGTGAGATCAGCATTATTCTTTTTAAAAACAATAATAAATTTCTTCACAACTGAATCACAAAAATGTATTTATTTTATATGATAAACCAAGACAAAGTAATGTGTAACTCTTATGTAGAAGGAAACAAATACTTAATTTAACAATTGCTATTAATAATCCTAAAAGTCCATTGTTTATCCAGCTTTTTGGAGTAAAAACCTTGTAGAAACTCAATTCAGATTTGTTTGGATATGTCTCTGCTAAAGTTGTAGCAACTGAATTTTTTTTTTCTTAAGCTTTTTTTAGACTGGCTAGGATGTGTATAGGAACCTGAATTTTGAAGCAGTACCAGAGATTCTCAACTGGATTTAGGTTTGGATCTTTATGCCATTCAAGCCACACAAGACCTTTTAACCGATTTTCTCCTAGGATTGCTCTATATTTAGCTCCAACCATCTTGCCATTTACTCTGACTTGTTTCCCTGTCCCTGCTGATGAAAAGCATCCCTACAGCATTATGTTTCATGGGGGGATGGTGTGTTCATTGTGTGGTGTTAACTTCCCCACACAATTATAGCAGTTTGTGTTTGCATTCTCTGACCATATTAGCTTTGTTCTTTACATGAATTCTGGTGAACTGCAGTCGGGCTTCGTATGTTTTTAAAAAAGATGACTATAATGCTTGTCATTCTAACTCTCCCACCTGAAATGTGGACGCCTGGAGAACCTCCAGAAGTACCATGGACATTTCAGCTGCTTCTCCAGCTAATCCTCTCCTTGCTATTAATGCTAAAAAAAAGTGATCTGCCACCATCATGTTTTGCGGTGGGAATGGTGTTTTCAGAGTGTTCACAAAGACACAAAACAAACTCCTGTTTTTCAGACATTTTCCCTTTATGCTACAACATGTTCTTCTAATTATTTCTGATTCTAACTGAAGAGTTTTCTATTTCCTACCCTTTCACAGCACCCCGAAAGCGTCAGGTGCGGTTCTCAGCGAGGCATGACATCATCCTTCTGAGGGAGGTTATCGCCCAGAACCCGTTCGGTTCTAAAGAGCCAGGTGGGTTTTTGTTTCTTTGAAGACACTATTCTACTGTAAACACAAACATTATTTGATATGTAAGCTATGTTCTGCTGTCATTGACTTTGTCAGGGCGGATGTGGGCCCGGGTGGGGGAGATCATCACCGCAGCCCTCCAGGAGGAGAGCTTTGAGGTAGATGCCAGGAGATGTCGGGAGAGGACCATGTTGCTTCTGGACTACTACAAGAAACAAGATTTTCCCAGTTTGCGCAGGTTAGTTTACTTTTATATCTATGGTAAGTGTAATGTTTGACAAGGGAACGTCAAACATGTGTCTTGACATGTTATAAAACTTGTACTACTTGAATGACACAGGTTTGGAACAGAGAAGTTGTATGCCCAAAAGGAGGATTTGCTCCACGAGGTTTTGGAGCTAGAGGCTGAGAAAGGGCTGCTGGTCAGTGGTGACGGTGCAAAATACCAGGTGAGCATCAGTGGAACCATGTTTAATAATAATAAATTTTTAACAACTTGCACTTTTGACTTGCAATAAAAAAAAGGTCTCAAGTTTCAAGGTGCCCAGGCTCCTAACTTCTGGCATTTTTCCATGTAGAGTAGGGATAATCTTTATGTCTCTGCTCAGGATTTTTCTTTGTTTTTATTGTTCAGCGAAGTATTCCTCGAAACCCATCGCTAGCATATCCCTGTAGGGAAGAGCAGTGGATTCTCTCCTTAACTTGATGATATGTAATTTTCTGACATACTTCTCTACAAGGATAATAGTTGATGTTTAAAAAACAAAACCTGCAGTTTTTAAAAGAAATTGTTTTGTTTATAAAGCATTTTTTATCTGTCATGTTCAGGATGAAGAGCCAAGGAATCATCTAATAGAGGAACTAACTCTTACAGAACCAGACAAACCTAACATCACACGGCTGCCCCCTTTAGGTAACACAGATTCACTGCTAACTAAAAGTTTCTTTTTCTTTCTTTTTTATTTGTCTTCTGTGAATGTTTTTAATGTGATTTCTTGATTGTATGTTTTTAATGTTCCTTGTCGTTTGGGTCTTTCTGTCTTGGGACTACAGATGGAAATTAGCAATTATGCTATAATCTGGCTCATTTATAGTCTGTACAGAAGTATTGACTATTCATTAATGTGCACTGTCCCCTAATAAATTTTCTAAAACTGCGCTTTACAGCACATTTTACTTCAGTGGTCAAAATAAAGGCCTTTATTTGGTACATTAAAAAAAAGTTGGAGAGACATATCAAGAAGGGTTAAAAATTCAATATGACTCTGTACAAAAAATCTGATATTAACATTTGTAGAGCTAGCTGTTTGGCCCACAAAATCAACTGCTTGTTGACTTTTAAAAAATTCAGAGCTTTCTCTTCAGGTGAAGCACCTATGTATTTATTTGTGTTCCTTAGATATTTTGGAATAATCCCTGCCTGCTCCATTTCCTCCAGATTTTAAAGTTTTTCTCACAGTTACAGAAGCAGAAGACGAGCGTGAACACATGGCAGAGCTTTCAGCGGCGCCCACAGCCAAGCGGCCCTGCCAGTGTTGCTGCCAGACCTACTCAGAGATCCTGAGCTTTCTGGAGAAGCGCTCAGAGGCGGAGCAGCGGCTCCGGGAGGAGGAGCTTTCTCTACGTCGAGAAGAGCTGGAGATTCAGAGGAGTGGGATTTCTTTTGCTGATTTTAAATCCAGCTTTGCTTTAACAGAAATTGGGGTTCAAAGATCTGTCTGTGCTGTTTGAATGAAATCACTCACAAGGCTGACCCAAGGTCTTAGTGGACCTGAAACAGAATTTAATTCTTGTTTAAAACATTAGTCAACTTGTAAACAATCTTAAAAAAACACATTTAACTTAAGGCTGAAACGATCAAATCAAATTTAATACATTTCTCAAAAAACAAATGTGACAATTTTACCTCAGTGTTAAAATTCACCATTTTATACAATGTGCCAAGTAGTGGCTCTGTTCACTCATCACCTCATGCATTGTTACTGGAATTAAAATAGATGTACTTTGTCACTAAACAATCGTTTATCATTCTTCATTTCAGGTAAGATCGCTCTGGAGAGAGAACGTCTGGAAGCGGAGAGAAAAGAGCGGGAGCGGAGGTTTGAACTGGAGAGCCAGGAGAGGCAGGTCATTTTGGACCTGCTGAAAGATAAAGTGCTGAAAGGCTAAAAGTGAGAAGCCGCCACCTGCAGCATTCGTAGGTGGAGGGTGGGAACATGGAAGGCGGTGCATACTGCAGTGAAGAGGAAGAAAGACGGTAAAACTAGAAGTGAGAAGATCAAAGAGAGGAACAGTGAGTAGAGATTAAAAATTAGGGCAGGACTGTTCTGTTGCCTTGACCTCTCTGAACAGAAGTAGTTATTTAGAGTAACTACATTGCTGTAGGAAGTTCCTCAACTGATAAAATCATTTGTTTCTGGAGCCCTTTGCATGGATAGATGCATCCGAGCCACAGCCTTTTTCTGACAAACTGTGACAGAATTTAAATATGATGTAAACCTGAACACACTGTGAAAAGGAGTACAGACAGAAAACTGTACAGAGTTTCGGTACACAGTTTTATTTATTAAAACATTAAAGATGGGTTTGTAGACAGACATGTAGCTGCTGAGTTAAGGTGAAAGTATGTAAGATGTCCTATTTTTTACTTTTAGTGGCAGCCATAGTATTAATCTTAAGACTTCTTATTTGTGTTACACTGCTTTGGATAACATGCTGCTAATGTTTATTTCAGATGTTATGCTGATAAAGAAAAGTGTTACCACCAACTTGAAGAGAATCTTTTCCCCTTTTGTCTCATCACCATTTACTAAAACCACACAGGAAAATTCTCTGTTGGATGTCAAGGAGTCTAGATTTGCAGTAAAATCTCCTTTGGTGTCCTCCAGGGTTGTGAGCTTAGTTCCCTGCTGGTTACTCTTTACACCCATACTGCACCTTGCAAACATCTACATTATTACTGCAAACCTCCATGTATTTTTATTTCTTTCTTCATTGCCTTACATCCATTCAGACATCCATCTATTATCTTAATTCAATTCAGTTTAATTCATAACACGTCATCTCAAGGTTACAAAAAAGTAATTTTAATTTATCCTAGTTTTCAAATAGGCCAGTCAAGTTGAGTTCATTATTCAAATTAGTTTTAAAACTTTTCTATCTAAATAAATCTAATAGATTGCATCAAGTCATTGACTTGCAGCAATCTTTTTCGTAAATAATTTTATTATAAAGTGACAAGAAAATATATTAATTGAAGAGATACAAAGAAGGGCAGGGATGTGAAAAAAACAGTGTAATATTTACCCCTAAGTATTCGCCTTTTAGGAGCTCACATAAAGGATTTTCTCGAGCTCACCGAAAATACTGTCTTCTCTGAACAGCACCAGTAAACGCAAGCTTGAACACTGAATAAACAGCGGAGTTTTGCCACTCCAGCAGATGGCAGTAGCGCAGTTAAACTTATAAAGAACACTAGAAAGAAGATCGAGAGAAAGAAGGGGAGCTCTCTGATTGGCTCTCTTGAATGTCACTGTTTGCATCATCCAATCAACGTCTGCCTGGGGGCGGTGCTATCACTGCAGCTGAAAGAATGCTGCGTAGTGAACAGATTTCAATTCTCAAAGTGGAGTTTAGTTTCAGTCGAGCTTTGCTGGTTTTGTATTTATCTGAGTTATCGTTCAGATTCAGTCCAGTCAGCTGTTAAAACAGCTCGTCTCTTCTGAAAGCCTCACCGCATGAAAACACTCAGCTCAGTTTACCGTTAGCTCATAATTCAGTGTTGGTTCAGACTTTTTGTTTCCATCGAGCGCTTCACCTCTGACTCCACGTGACGTGGGAAACATGTGGCCTTTGTGTTTTTTAGTTTACACGCAGAGCTGAGGACACACACACTGTGGGTTTCCTGACATCCACGGGGGACTTTTTAAAAAATTATTTTCGGTTTGCTTTTGGGGTCAAACCTCAACACAGTTCTCATATTTGGCAAAGCAAAGCAGAATGCCCATCAGGCGTCTTGGTGGTCACAGGTCCCTGGTTTCTTACTCTCAGACCTCCAAGCTGTCGTATGGCTACACAAAAATGAATATCTCAAGAAGCGACTACCGGGTTTTTTCTGCCAACTCTTCCACTGCCTGCACCGAGCTGGCCAAGAGGATAACAGAGTAAGTCTAACTCTTTATTAATGTGGTTAAGAATAATACCGAGTGCAGTATTTTCAGTTATTTGCTCATTTTCTGACATAGGTACTCTATTGCAGGAGAGTATAATTTGATCAAGAAACAAAGGAACATTATGTACATAACATGGCAACGATATAACTGTGTTTTGGGAAAGAAGTATGGTGGATTTCCAGGTAAAATTCCTGAAGTAAAGGTCACAGCGTCCGCTCTAGTTACTGCATGTTTGCTCTTCTATTAATGTCAAAGGTTTTGCACTTACAAACAAGACACTCCAGGTTTTTAACTAGTGTGACAAAGTATGAAAATAAGAAATTGTTCAGGTCTGAATGAACATGGAGAAATACACAAACTACATAATCATCAAAATGTCTAATTTGTGTTTGTTTTAAGTCAGATTTAATATTTTATTTTGACAGACGCCTGGGTGTGCAGCTGGGCAGGTCGGTAGTTTATCAGGAGTCAAACACAGGTAAGGTTTAGCTGTGTCCAGATAACTGACCCACTCTAAAAGGACTTTATCGTATCTCAACCCACAGTGATTTTTTCTTTACTCCAGAGACTCGAGTAGAGGTAAAGGAATCCGTCCGAGGACAAGACATTTTTATTATTCAGACCATTCCAAGGTAATTTTAGACTTTTAATTGTGCAGCTACACAATATTATATTAAAACTGAATTATTAAGCTTATTTAATGAGCAGCAAACAATACTGGATAAATTATGGAAGGACATTCAGGAGAAGAATACAAAAAATAATTAAGGATAAAGTACAAACTTGTTGAATTCTTGTGACATGTACCAGGATATAACAATGATCTGATCTGAACTGGTGCTGCCAAATATATCAAAAAGCAAACTTCATAACTTAATCTCAAAGGGCTGCTGGCTTGCATTATTTGGTACGGTATTATAGTCCAAGTGGACGACATGCATGCTTTGCATATTGATAATAAATTTGGCCAGTGGGATGGATTGAAGTATGCTTAATAGTTAACCTGTGCTGTTGATATTATTATTGTAAAAATAGCATATTATTGGGAAAATATATGTAGGTAAATCCTTTTAGTAATTGCAAGTTTCAGCAATAATGATTATTATGAAATCGTATTTGTTTTCTTTTTTTTTATTTAACTAGCTAGAAAGCAGATAACGTGTTGCTCAGCATTTATTTGTGACTCTCAACCCGTGATTTAACCCCTGCTTTGATTTTTCAGGGACGTTAACACAGCCGTCATGGAGCTGCTGGTGATGGCTTACGCTCTGAAGACATCGTGTGCCAAGAACATCATTGGGGTCATTCCCTACTTTCCCTACAGCAAGCAGTGCAAGATGAGGAAGAGAGGATCCATCGTTTGCAAGCTGCTTGCTTCCATGTTGGCCAAAGCCGGTGAGACAGAGCTGCACATTACAACTGGGAAGCCAGTCACTGTTGGTATGCTGTGGTAAGGTTTGCACAGCTGTGGACTAAGCTAAGTGATTCCCAGTAATTACTTTCATGTTTGTGTTCATAACCAAAAAACTCATTTTAAATATAATCAAATTTCAGTAAATTTTTGTGACTTCCTTTGATGTCAAAGGTATCAGTCCAGTATCAGAAGTGATAAACTCGAAAGGTTTATCACTGCTGTCGACATGTGACTAAGTACAATGCTTTTGCATAGCTCAAAATAGCTCAGTTTTCACAAAGCAAACCACTGAGTTGAAGCAGATGGAGCCACAAACTCAGTCACATTTCATAGTTTAACCTACTTTTTGTAACATTTAGAAGTAGCTGGAAACATGATGTCTGTTCAGTCTTAAAGTCTGGAAATTATTCTTGATAAAGGTTATTTGACTATAGAAAATTAGTTTCATGGTTATATTACCCAAATTATTTCTATTTGCTAAATGTCACACTGAGAGAATGTCAGATATTTATTTAATGTCTTCAGAGTCAGGACTCTACATACAGGATAATTACTGTCTCTTTAAACAATGAGGGATGACGTTGTTGCCTTGGAGGCCTCTGATAGGTTATTTTTTTAATTTTTTAATTGGCCACATGTGGAACACATTGCTTTCTTGTTTGACACAATGGGAAAGGCAAAAGTAATCAGCCAAGATGTCAGGAAGAGAATTATGGGGCTTGGGAACAATTTACAGATTCTTGAATGTGCCACATTCCTTTGTTCAAAAAATTACCGTACTTTCCAGACTATAAGCCTCTACTTTTTTTATGCGCTTTGAACACTGTTGCTAATGGACCGCTGTAGATTTCTTTGCTATTGTCATTTTGTTCTGAAGCGCCTTCTGAATTGAAGTCTTATATTCTGTTGCAGGGCTTACTCATATCATCACTATGGATCTTCACCAGAAGGAGATCCAGGGATTCTTTAACTTCCCCATTGACAACCTCCGAGCTTCCCCTTTTCTCATCCAGTATATCCAAGAAGAGGTACATCATGCTGAAGGAACATGTATTTATACATTAAATACTATAGTCTTTAATGTTGCATTACTCTTACATTAAAGACTATAGTATTTCACCTTTTTATTTCTTAGAATACAGTCATAGTTTCTGTCTCTCTCTTAATAGATCCCAGACTACAGGAATGCTGTCATTGTTGCAAAGTCTCCGTCTGCTGCTAAACGGTAACAAGAAACTCAGAGCTTAATAATAATAATTCAAATGGATTGCCTGATAAAACATAGTGAAGCTCACATTTATATCACTACAATGGCTATTTAGGTGGTCTGTTAAAAGAATTGAGTTCTGAGAGTTTTAATAAATACCCATGTTAATACTTTTAAAAGAAAATCTGGGAAAAAAGGTTAATTTGCTGGTGGTTCGCTGATGTAGTCATAACCTAGAATATGAACTTTTTTTTTCTATTTTTAGTTAAAGAATGAAACCCGAGTTTGTTGAAAGAAGGGAAAACTTAAGGCTCATGAATTATGAGAGTAGCATCTCCTGTAGTGCAAAATTGCTTTTCTATTGCTGTCTTGACAAAACTCAGGTTTGTGCACTACGACCCTGTACAGGTGCTAAATGATTAGCCCTTGAATATGTGAATGCTTGGACAGCAGTGGCGACTTTACTGAAAAAAGGGGTCAAGGGTCATAATGCAAAATGACTTTTTTCTTCCATGTTACAATGTCATTCCTTCATCAAACAGGTTATGTTTATGTATAATGTATGCTACAATGTGTTTTTATGCTAATTTGCCTGATAAACCCAGAAAAATAAAGCTCTTTGTTTTTGTTTTATTCACATGGAACCTTCTGAATGGTAAAATCGTCTTTGAATTTGAGTTTTGGCTGTGAAGAAGGAATTGTAGATGTCATTTCTGTCCTACATTCAAATGAGTCTCCTCATCATGAGGCTTTAACCTTTCTTTTTCTTTAACTCTTCTTTGCAGGCGTCTTTTCCTTTGCCAACTCCTTTCTTCAGTCTTTGGCTCGTCTGATTGAAAGTTTCTGTAGCCATTGTTGTTTCCTTTTGACTCCTCCATGTCTGCCTGTTTATCTGTTCCAGGGCCCAAGCTTATGCTGAGAGGCTGCGACTGGGCCTGGCAGTGATGCATGGGGAGGCGCAGCATTCCGAGTCGGACATGGCAGACGGCCGACATTCCCCCCCGCTGTCCCGGACCACAGCAGGACACACAGGCCTGGAGCTGCCATGTAAGTCAGATGAAACACTACGTCAAATAAACTTACTTAAGTAAAATTTTAGAATTACTGAATGACAGTCATGTAAGTTGATCAGTGTAGAAGCACAAACTGAGCGTGTTCTAACTCAGACCAGTAATTTATCCGTTTCCCAGTGATGATGCCGAAGGAGAAGCCTCCTATCACTGTCGTCGGAGACGTAGGAGGGAGAATCGCCATCATTGTGGTAAGCTTTCCTGGCTGCAAAGAAAATAAAAAGCATTGTTATATGCATTATGAAAAATTTTACTAATCTACGATTTTATGAACTTTAATCTGTGCTGTGCTTTATTTCTCTTGTGCTGCTGGTTTTACTCTAGGAAATTTCTCAAAGAGTTGAAATATCAGGATATTGCAGTCTGTTGGAGCCTTCTGCTGTCTATTTCTTTTTTGTCCAGACTGTATCTGTGATGTGAAACAAGTATTTGCTCTCTAACATGTGACCTCTTCTCCAGGATGACATCATAGATGATGTCGAGGACTTTGTTGCAGCAGCAGAAAGCCTGAAGGAGAGAGGAGCGTACAAGATCTACATCATGGCTACACATGGGCTGCTGTCTGCAGAAGCTCCCAGACTGATAGAGGAGTCTGCTATTGATGAGGTAAAGGTCTCATGTGAAGAAAGTGAAATACTTTTTTTTCAGCTATGAAATGATAAGTTAATGCATCTGAAACAAACAATGAAAAGTGAGATTTTATGACAACCCTTAGCAGAAATGTGGAATTACTGCACTTGGCGGGTTGTTTATTTATTTGATTTTTCACCAAAAAAGGAAAAAATCAGATGTATCACAAGACAATTAAATTGAAAAAATGAACATTCTGGATTTGTAAAGCATGTCTTTAGAAAAATAACAGAGTGATTTTATATTTAATGGCTCATCTTTTTTCAGACCAGCTGAAGAAAATTATAAAGTCTCATACTGGTATTTCTGAAACAGATACCTGAACAAGTTTTATTCTAGCATTGAGTCTAGAGCTAAAACTGAGTGATTGTAGAACTTTAGGACATTTTCCACCTGTCAGCCAGTGATAGAAAATATGGGCCAGAAACACACCTGTCAGCTGAAACAATGGAAATTCCTCTGAAACTCTACTGGAAAAAGGCAAATAAACACAGTATTGTTAGAAAACCATCTTTCCCCTGCAAAAAGGTCAGCTTGGTGGTCATGACCAGCAAACAATCCAGATCTGAGTTTATGAAGAACATTTATGAAGAACTTTTCATGACAAAACTCAAACCATGCAAAGCTGGTGTGTCAGCTACTTTACAGGAATGTTGGAAAGAAAAGTACTGATTGTGATGTTTTTGATTTATTACTCCAGAATGATAAAATATGTAGCATTGGTTATTTAGTTTCTTCATCTGTTCATAAAATGTATATATATATATATATAACACCACATAAGCAAAGGTTTAAGTTGTTTTATTGAAAGACAGTCTCACATTATTCCATGTATTTATGTTTTTTAGTTAAACATGACGTACACATTGTTACATTTATTTACGAGCTCATTATTGTTGAAGAATTAAAACAGGAGACATGAGAAATGTTGGGATTTGTATTTTTAGCAGAAGTACATTAATTACAGGTATGGAAATGCTTTATTAGTGAATAAATAAATATATTACAGAAGGTCAAGAGGCACACCACATAATTTTTTTTAAATATATATACATCATAGTATTCATATTTAGGATCATTTTTAGAGTAAACAAATAAATAAATCTAAAAACATAAATGAGTGAATGCCAACCCAAACATTTTACCGAAGCCCAGTCACTTCTAGTCATTTTATATGGAAATATGTTTCAAACTGTTAATTTCTAAATTCAAATATGCATTTTACAAGTTAACATTTATTCCCAGTTCAATGGTTAGAAATAGTTTGTTTTGAAATATTATTACATTTTTAAATAAACATTTGTTGGCTTTGAGTGTGTAATGATGATCAATTTGCGTTTTACTTAGATTGTTGGAAATAAATCACAATGGTACATAAACGTTTAGCAAATTATTTATTGACTGATTGAATTGTGGCACCTTTGAGCCTCCATAGTTTTGCTCCCCACATGCAGGTGGTCGTGACCAACACCGTTCCTCATGAGGTGCAGAAGCTGCAGTGTCCGAAGATCAAAACCGTGGATGTGAGTCTGATCCTGGCTGAGGCCATCCGCCGCATCCACAACGGAGAGTCCATGTCCTACCTGTTCCGCAACATCACTGTGGACGACTGAGGCGACACAAAGGGACGTTTACATTCCAGCACATTTCCACTCACACAAACTCAGGGCAGATCTCTGTATCAGTCTGTTTTTCCTGTGTAGGTTGCTGATAAATCTGTCAGTTTTATTTACCAAATGTGACACACGAGGCAAGAACAATAAAGTTCATGCACAATATTACTACCGTGTCCTCACTAATGTTTTTCCCTGTACACTGCAGCTTGTAGCAAATAAAGCTGTTAATCTTTCAAAAGTGTTATCTGTTTTTCTCTATCGGCTGTAAATATAGACGTGATAGCACAAGCGAAGTGTGAGTACATTTCAGGAACAAGAACTACTTCAGTTTGCCACCTTCACACCTGAACGTCATGCTTCCTGACTGAAAGACCAAATGTGTTAATGTCCTACTGGATTTGAATGTTTAATAATCGTCATAAAGGTATTAATCTCTACCAAACATCAGTTTTTATTAATTATTCTGTATCGCTGCTCTATGTTTGACACTGCAGCATTTTAAAGTAATTAAAATGCAGTAGATTTAGGAGAAAATTTTGATTTCTGTTTTTGTTCCCACATTCTGGATGTATCAAACCGCTGAAAACACCATGCAAATCATCTGACTGCTCTGTCTTTATTTATGGCCATAAGTTTATGTGTCAATTCGCTTGTACTATGGAGTGTTTTACATTAGTTCACAGGACCATAAATGGCACAGTGTAAATGTAGACATGTGACAGTCAATGAGAGAAGTAGAAGACATTTGAAACTCTGCAGTTATGCAAATGGACCAAGTCCTACTGTCTCTGGGCTTTCTTGCACCTGTAGATTTTGTGTCCCGAACCCTGAACTTGTTCCAAACGCCTCAGGGTGATTTTACTCCGCTGAGGAGCTTTGACCAAGTCCAGGGGCAGAGACTTCATCTGAGATGACCCGAAAAACCGCCTGAAGATCTCCAAGTAAAGTCTCCTTTACACGATAAAACACAGTTGCTCTGAGAGTTACTCTGAAATCCTGAGTTTAAATGACATCTTAGCTATAGAAGCGCATAACAAATTATAAAAACCCACACACCTGCGTGACTCTGAAGCTGTCGAGCCTCCTTCCTTTTGCAACTGAGAGAGCACACTGCGGAAGAATGTTTAAATGTGGACTGAAAGAGGAACTGCCCGCTAAACGTTTGCCGAGCCACTTCCTCAAATTAAAACAGGAAACTTGGTGCAGTCTAATCTGATGGACTGGAGGAGAGAGTGGGAGGTGGGGTGACGGCGGGGAGGGGACCTAAACCTGAGCAGTAAAAAGTGTCTCTTCTCTCCAGGTTGCAATCAGAGGAACCAGGCATCGCCATTTGAGGAACTGCACACTGACCTATTTTGTCAGCTGGCCAACATGGAGAACAGTATTCAAATGTAGTCCTGAGAGGAAGATTCATTTGCTTTGTTCAGCTTTAAACTGTTTCCCCATCAGGCAGTGAGGCGGTGAAGTTAGAGCTAAACATTTGATTCATTGAAACATTGATTAGACACAAACTTGTGTCTTTCAGAAGAAGTGATATCTTCAGAAATTGTGCAGAAAAATCTCGTGAGTTCAGACGTGTAGAAGCTGAAGGGAGACACTTGCGCTGGATGATATGCCTCATAGACTAATTCTACCAGTCAGCCTTGACGCAGGTGTATGCTGATAAGATCAGAAAACCTTTTGCTTCTTGGTTAATCAAAGGTGCTTGTGTTAAAATGATAGCTTACAATTCTTATGCATGCTTCAACTAGCTCAGAAACTTCTGATCAGGCCAGAAGTCTGGGCCTGAACATTTTCAGGGTCAAAGGACTAATGTCCCAACAAGATCTTGAGAAGCTCATGCGTTTATCTTTATTCAAACTGATTACTGTAACAGAAACCAAGAAAGTAGAAAAGTCCTTATACTGGCTCCCTGTAGCTCAGACAATAGACGTTAAAATACTTCTGTTAGTTTATAAATCACTGAACGGCTTAGCACCAAAATACATTAAAGACTTGCTGTCGTATCAATCCTTCATTCCACTCAGGAATTCGGCTTCCAGTCTGCATCCTCAGAATCGGAACCAAACCTGGAGAAGCAGCATATCAATGCTCCAATAACCTTGAATCAACTTCCAGAAAACCGCAAAACTGCTGGAACCCTGAAGTACTTTAATTACTCGAGTCTAAAACCCATCAGTTTTAGACAAGAGTTGCATAAGCAATTGTAAAATTGCTCATGCAATTTTATTTGTAAATTGCATAACATTTTATCACTGCACAGCCTTTTTGCTGAAATGTGCTGTACAAACACATCTGTCTTGACTGGTAGCTTTTATTTCGACACACTCAGTTTCACTGGAAATTTTACTCCAAATCAAAACAATAAAAAATAATATATATTTTTCTAACAACTTCACATTACAGAAAGTGAGTTTGTTAGAAAAATACTAACGTTTGCATTTCTCTTTAAAAACTAATATTTAGTACATAAAATGAAAAATGTTTATACATATATGTATTTTTTCCTGTGAATTATGGAACCGGGTACTTTTGCAGTTCACATGATAATGTAATATTTGGGCAGAGTCTGACTGCAACAGATGTTCGCACCAGCCCAAGTGACCTTACCCAAAATGTCAAAGGTCAGAGAGGGATGGAAGCACAGATCAGAAAGAGGGGAAAAAACATTTAATGAACCTGGCATTGTCCTTTCATTTTTTTTCATCATTATAATCATCATCACAAGACTTTCTAATATTCTACTGCCCTAGTTTTTGGTTTTATATTTTTGCTTTTCTGCAGAATTCAGAAAAAAACTAATGTATACTAACCTTTTAAACCACGATTAGTTGAAAATGTATCAGCAACACCTGTTGATGTTTCAGCCACTTGAAGGAGTGCCCCATTTCTCAGTGGGATATTTTTGTTTTTTTTACCATTGTAAAATGGTAAAATAAATGGGGCAGAAGGGAGAGTAACCCCAAGAAGTGTATTTCAACCCTTATGTAAAAAGAAAAAAAAGAAGCATGTATTTCTGTTTTTCACCAGCAGATGGCAGCAAGTTCCAACACTGGGAACTTGATTCAGTGGAGCATGAAGTTTGCGTGCCAGGGATCAGTCCAGGGCACATTAACCAGCTGTTTTGAGTCACCTTCACAACGAAATGTAAACAGGGATAAAAAGGGATCAATTTTTGGCAACACAGATGTGGTTACTATTGACATTTTTAGTATAGATTTTGGCTCATTGACAGAAGCCGAACAGCTGAAGCTGATAGTTACTGTGCTTAAGAAAATCAATACCAGCAGTGTTAATGTATAAATAGAGTTCCGAGATAGACGTTTATTTTCACAATATCTCTCCCTTCTTGTTTCTGGGAGATCCTGGTTTTATCTCATAATGTTGCCCAAAATACAAAAGTACTGTTTCATAATTTACTGGAATATTCTTAAATGTAAGAATTTATTTACAAATCATTGTAGCCTTCATATAAGAGAAATATTCGCACATATGAAGCTAATTTGTTTCTTTTCAGCATATTTCATTCCAGCATTGACTTGAATCAATGTTTTTATCATTTCATGTTTCATTTTCCTGAATCTCAGTTTAATCCACTCAGCCACATTAAAACCACCTCACACAAATAATCCAGCATGTTTTTATTCCACATTTATATACAGTACATTTATAAATAAATGGCTACAACATTAATAATTAATAAGAATGAACATTTGTGATGATACCTTACTTTAAGAAAAAAAAAAAAAACACATTTGAAAAGTGCATTCATGTTTATAACAGTATTTCACCACGGTTCACTTAACTCTCAATAGAAAAAACAAACATTTTGAATTTAAAAATTGTAAACACGATGTGCTACATGTCGGTTGCTCAATTACAAAAACGTATTTACACAAAACAGACGCTTACGCACAACATATGACACCGTTTAAACACTCTGCCAGTACAAAGAGTCTACAGGCTGCAGCCTGAATATTTTAGCATCATTATTCGACATGTGAATCCCATAAATTGATCTAAACACCAGCAGCAGCAGGTCACTAACAAGCAGCAACAAATGGAGTTAGTTTAACATCTCCTCTCGGGTTTAAGTCAAAGCGTCTCTTTGTCCAAGGTTACTGTTGGACGTTTGTGTGACTCAAGTCTCCAGAGTTTGTCTTTTTTTACCCCCTGTCCAGCAGAACTGAATTGGGCTGTCTCCAGGTTGTCTCTTTGTGGATCAGAACCTCTGCCCGTCCCATTATGACAGGATGCAGCTGTTGGTTTTGTTCATCGGTGGCCGAAAGTCGGTGCCCTTGGGGAAAGTCTCCCTGCGCCTGCGGAGCGCCGGGCTCAGGCGGCTGGGGAGGTTCACCTGCTGCAGGAGCTCCTTGAACACCTCCACCACGTTGGAGTTCTCCTTGGCGGACGCCTCCAGGTAGCTGTTGTTCCAGTCCATCTCCACGGTGGCCAGCACGTCGTCGGCGGACACCTGGCGCTCCTCCTCCCTGTCCGCCTTGTTCCCCACCACCACGATCGGCGTGTACTTGTCCTCCTTGATCTCCAGGATCTCGTCACGGAGACTTTTGACGGCCTCCAGGGACTCGGGGTCATTCACGGCGTACACCAGGGCGAAGGCGTCGCTGTTTTGGATGGAGAGCTTGCGCATGGCGGGGAAGGAGTAGCTGCCGCTGGTATCCAGGATCTCCACGGTGACTTTGACCCCTCCGATGTCGTACTCCTTGCTGTGCAGCTCCTCCACGGTGCGCCTGTGTTTCGGCTCGAAGGTGTCCTGGAGGAAGCGTCTGATCAGAGCCGTCTTGCCGACCCCTGCCGCCCCCAGAAAGACAACCCGCACTTGAGTCTTCTCCTTCACCTCCAGAGACATGTTTGCGGCTTTTTGGGTCAGCTTGTTGCAGAAAAGTCCAAGTTTGCTCCTTTGCACTTATCTGTACACCTACAAATGCCAACACCTTTCCCCCCACTTGAAATTCTTTAAAACCCCGCTTTTGCAATCACACCTGTCTATTTTTTTATTTTACCTGTTGATTTCTGGCTTCTACCAACAGCTGCCCCTAAGTTGCTCATTGAGAATGCATCTTCCCACACTTTCCTATTTATCCCCGCTTTCCAGAGCTCCTGTCCCCTTCCTCTGGTTGTAGCCAATCACAGAGAGGCAGCCTGTTGAAGCGCAATTTCCACTCAGCCAATGGCTACGGAGCATGCAAATCCGCGTGCTCACGGCCATCTCAGCAGACAAGGAGCCGATCTGAGAGCCAAATGTTCTGCAAGAATAACATTGAAAATGTAGTTTGAGCTGAGGCCTGATTATAATTTCAGACAGCTGCAGAACTCCTCGGGGTAATGCATCATTTGTATGCATCAGCTCTGGCAGTGCAGACAGACTGAAAATGAAAGGAAATCAAAATGCGTTGAGATAATTGACTGCTTTCTAAAGTTTCTCTCAATGTGACAAGATCCGATCCTGAATAAACAGCTCTTTGTCTCTCTCTCTCTGAGGGGAATTCTGAGCTGTGTTACACCAAACTATTTATTTGAAGTCAGTGTAGAGCCTGTAATGCTTCACTTGAAAACAGACTGTTAAATGCGCCACGAGTTAATATTTACAGAGTAGTCACATTTCAGGACCAGCTGCTTATCTGAATTAAAGTGAAAACAGATCTGGGTGTTGGATGTAATCTAGATAGATGTGTTGTCATGGAGGAGTTTCAAATTTTATCCAAAAGGTTTGATCAGTTTTGACAATGAGGGGGAATCTGAGACTTACTGTAATAGAGGCATTCACACTTAGATTACCTTGCAAAAGACTGAACACCACTTGAATTTTTGTGCATGTCTACGTGCAACAAGTATTGGGCAACAAAAGTATTATTGTGACTTAGGGAAGAGAAACAAAATGGCATGCATGCTTTCCAAATCTTTCTAAAACTTACTACTTTCAGAAATCCCTTGTGTGATAATTAGTGTAGGTAGCGAAACGAATGCTTAACATTACCCTGAACTCATCATCCTCACTGTAAAATACTGCAGTGCTGGCGTCATGGTGTAAGGTTCATCATCTTCAGTGGGGACACGGAAGCTGGAGTTGTTAGGAAATGGGTGGAGCAAAATCTGGTGCAGATTAACACAGTTGGGTTTACATTAAAACCATGATTGTGGCAGTTTTATATTAAATCTGTGAGCGCATTTCCCCCAATATTTTCTATACCGCCACTATAACTCCAGTCCTCAAGGGCCAATGCTCTGCAACTTTTAGATGTGCCTCTGCTGCACCACACCTGAATAGAATAATTAGGTCATTAAGGCTCCGGAGAACTTATCTACACAAGGAGGAAGTAATTAAACCATTTCATTCCAGTGTTTTGTACCTGTGGCACATCTAAAAACTGCAGGACAGTGACCCTTGAGGACTGGAGTTTGACACCCCTGTTCTATACTGCTTAAAAAGCTGTTTTACTGACAGGTGTTTGCAGGTTCTGCATTATTTCTCACTGGTCTGGGTAAGTGCCAGCCTGGTACTAGCAGGTCTCTTCTTAATTTCAAGCGAAGTATTTGCATTTGAATGCTCCTCTGAAATCCTCTGTGGCTCAGGAACCAGAAACAACTATGACTACGACTGAATGGGATTCCTTTTTCTCTTAGGGAGCACTGAAGGTGGGCGATGGTCCAGGATTTAAAAAGTTGGCATGTTGGAATGCCTGAAGAGGAACGCTGAGATGTAGACGTTCTGTAATTTGGGCTGAGAGACTCGGGAATGATGCTGAGGTCCGGGAGAATGAGCTTGTTGACTGCAACCTCGAAACAGTCATCGACCACGGGAATGGGAAGTTGATGGAGGTGACAGATGAACTTCAGACGAACGAAGAACTGGAGGTGATGAAGTTTGATACTGAATTTGAGAATTGAGCATCACAGAGCGGAGCCGTTTGGAGCTTGAAGCTTGTCTAGTAATGGAAGGAGGGGAATTTTCGGCTGCGGATGGAATGTTGAAGAGATCTTCCGAATCTGAAGGGTTGAGATAGATTGTCAAGGCGTCTTCCATGGTGAGTAGAGTTGGCCAAATGATTTTAGAAGTCTGATAGTTGACGAAACGTGACAGCGTTGAAAACGTAACGAACTGAGATGAATGGATGAGCAAAGTATAAATAGACTGCTTTGAATGATTTGAGGTGTGGCTTGGGCATGGCCCTGTTCCCGAACCTAAGTTAACACATTAACTTCATTAGTGCAAAATTTATTTAGACTTTTTTTTTTTTTTCAATTTCAATTTGATTCTCAATTTTAGTGCACTTTACCAGGTCCCTGAAGTGCAATTTATTAATAAAACAAACCATTAATAACACAAAGATGAAAGGATACATTCATTCTACTTATTTTTTAAATATAAAAACAATGACTGGGGGCGTGCCGTGGTGGCGTAGGGGTTAGTGCGACCCACATTTGGAGGCCTTGAGTCCTCGACGCGGCCGTCGCGGGTTCGACTCCCGGACCCGGCGGCATTTGCCGCATGTCTTCCCTCCTCTCCTTACCCCATTCCTGTCAGCCTTCTGTCAAAATAAGGGACACTAGAGCCCACAAAAAAGCCCCCTGGTGGGAAAAAAAAACAAAAAAACAATGACTGTAGGAATACATTCAGAAAATTCAGTCTAGATTCAGAACAGAAACATGTAGCTCAGTCGCACGTGGCAATGCATGACTCTGTGAATCACACTCTGCTGTACTTGGTACCTAATTAGATGCGATGTGGTGTCTGTCTCCAGTTAGTCAGAGTTTCTTCACAAGAAGCAAGTCTAGCTCATGATCCTCTTAAATTTCCCAAGAGAGGCTTCGTCTCATGGACTGCGACTGCGCCTTCCTGGCTCGGTTCTGCAGCAGCTTGGAATCTTGACAAGTCTCGGGGAAAACAGTAACACCTCCCTGCTGTCCAACAGCTCTCACTTTCAGAATGCACACACACACGAACGCCGTCTCCTCTGGGGACAGCTGTACCTGAGCTGGGCAGTGGTGCACATCTCATCACTGTGGGAACAGTAACTGGTTCTCCGGGTCTTTGGAGAGTGATTCATACTTCTGGAACTGTTCTGCGTTTATCACATCAAAATCACAAATTTCAAAGTGTTTTCTTAGGAGTTTATGCGATTAAGCACTCCATAAATTTGTCTTTTATTGATGAATGACAAGAGAAGAAAAAGTTAATGTTAATATTACAAATTAAAAGTCCTGCTTACATTGTGTCAGAACCCACATAAAGGACAGAGTAAACATGAAGAAGGCGCTTTGGGCAAAGAGGACTAAGATCTAACTTTTTTGACCTATATGCAAAAAATCATGGCAAAAAAACTAAGACTGCTTTGTCTCCCCTGCTGCAAAGCATGGCAGTGGCAACATCAGAGTGTGGGAATGCTTATCATCAGCAGGCATGGGAAAGCTGGTCAGAGGTCATGGATGGAGCTAAATATAGGATAATCCTGCAAACGACCTGAGCCTGGGACACTGCTTCCTTCACAGACAGAGCTACAATGGGATGGTCAAGATGAAACATATTCATGAGTTATAATTTTCCCCATCAATGTTGAATATATATTCAACATTGATGAATGTTGAATATATATTCAACATGGCTGATGTGCTCACCACATCAGCCAATTAAAAACATTGACATTTGAGCTTGTTACATGACAAAATGTGAAAGATTTTGATGGGTATGAATACTTTTTCAAAACAACAGCCTGAGAGTGAAATGAAGAATTTATTATGGAGTGTTTAAAATACTGTCTTCTTGCCATGTTCGTGAATAATCAGCTTTATCTTGTGTATCATAAACATTTCATTTAACATTGTAGCTTTACTGAGTTACAGCATATGAAACACCTTTTGTGTTATCTTTCTCTCTTTCCTTGTACTCTCTCAATGGTACAGTTATCTTTATTTGATTAAGGGCAAAAAATAAAAAAGAAAAAACTCAGTATAAATCTTTCTACATTTTTTAAAAAATTATTAGTATGGATGAATTATTAAGCCACTCTGGCACTATGTACTCCACTTCCCACACATTCACATAAACAACCAGAATCCATGCATCATCAAAAGTTAAACCCCACTAACAGGTCCTCTTGGGTTTTTTTCATAGTTTTCCACGTTGCCGTCACTTTAAGTTTACAACCAGATGTCACATCTTGCTGCACTGGAATAAGCTTTCAGGTCTGATTTATGCTGGCAGAAATATTCTTAAATATTGCATACAACTGCATACCCTGGCGGGTTTTATTGTTAGTTGATTCAGTCAATATTGTCTGCTTTAAAGCATTCCTTTTGCTTACGGCATGTATTTATGTCCATTGAAAGCTTGTGAATTGGATCTGTACCAGCGATAGCTCAGAATGAGCTGACTGGAGTATTTTTACCAGCCTTTCTCAGTTCCTGCTTTGTTAACTGTGTCGTCGTGACACAGTTGTTCTGAATGCGCCTTTGTGTCTCAGTGGGTCCTTTGAATAGTCACCCAGCCTCATTCAGAAAGAGATGTTATATTTTGTTGTGTGTTGTTACCGGCACACCAGGGACTCATGTCCTTAATTAGGTCTAAAAGGCAAAGTCAGTACAAACGAGACAAGAAATTTATGATACATTTCTTTAAACGCTGGAAAAATACAATACAATATCACTTAAAATTCAATAATATCGTAACATCATACAACATATAAATATACAAGGGTTGGAATTGTTTTGTAAGGTAGGTTAATTATTATTTTGTCGTTTACTTAAGAAAACGACTCAAACATCTCTGGAACATTTTTATGTAGTGGTTTCAGATCCATCTTTCCAGAAAAAATATTACAAGTAACGAGACAAACTATTAATAGATTATGTGTCATTAAATGATTGCTTTAAGGCTCCTTCTATCGTGTTTAGAGAAGGAGCGTCGTGTGTGTTGGGAGAAGCTGGCCTGTGTTTCTCAGCCTCTGGCTCGTTCGTCTGCGTCCAGACTCCTCTGGGAAGCGAATGCACTTCAGCGGCCATTCTGTCAGAAAGATGACAAGATGATTCTTTGGGAAACTGACAGATGCCAAACAGAAGATTTGCCCGTAAGTGATAGTTGACCTTCATTGGCACTGAAATTTGTTTCCCCCTTACATTTCTTCTTAGCAGATGAAGGAAGACTGTTGCTGTTTTGCTGCAGGTGCAGAGGGAGTTTAAATCCTAAAATCCCGAGAGAAACCTTGGACCACCTGCTGGTTTTCCAGCAAACATTGACAAGAATGAATTATGTACTGGCGATTATAAATGGAACGTTTCTCTTTGAAAAATGTATTTATTTTTAAAAATTCCACTCAGTTTAGTACCACTGCGGTGACTCTGCAGGTGAACTCTGATAAGATCAAAACTCTATCTTATTATCTTCTTCTTATCATTAAACAAACTAATAATTTGATCGTTTCTCTGGGTTCCCTGGAGCAACAAAAAAGCAGCTGTTGAATCTCCTTAGCTGGTGTTCTCTGACATTTATTAGTACAATCCCAAATAAGGTAATAATGCATTTTAAATGCATCAGTGAGTATTACATAAATTCAACACATGTCCAGCTGTCTGTCGAGATGGGCTGCTGTTGCTGCAGTAAAATCCCCCGTCTGTGCATCGATGGCACTGGAGCAGTGCCTCAGTCTCACCTTGTTGAACCAATTTAGGTTACACATACTCAGTAAGTCAGTAAATAGTGAGTAGGAAATGTTAATGGGTGAGATGATCCAAACTTTATGGTTATGTCTGGAGTTTATGGCTGTTCAGGTGAAATTTGTGGCTCCTACTTTTATTTCATGACTTTCTTTGGAAGACTAAAATTAATTTATCACTTAATGTGGTAAATCATGTTAGAAACCCAATAACATAGGGAAGGATGGGTTTTTGTATTGTGACTGGATTTGTTTTCTCATTGATGGGCAGACAGGTTAGCTGCTGTGAAGCACCGTTGCTGTGGTCCTTTTAACTGAGACGGAGCTGTGCAGATAAGGATTACCCAAGCCAGGAGAGAGAGATAACGATTCTCAATCTGTAACCATTTACCACAAGCACATCAGTGTGTATCATAAAACTTTGCTATGTGCTCCATTTTTCATTCAAAATGTGTTTGTTTGTTTGATTCTTTATGCACTGCAACAATTTATAAATGAATTTGAAGACACTATGTCTTCAGACTCATTCGGTTTGAGGAAGAACAAATTAAGTTGTACGGCAGAAGATTGTTTTTTGTCATTAGTGTGTATAATTTCAAAAAATAAATAAAACCACATCCATTGTCCTTGTAGATGAACTTCAACAACAAACACCGCTGTTCTCCAACGACCTTCCATCATATCTGCCTAATTAGTATGCAACTACACTTTCAAGTTCAAGAAGATTTATTGGGTTTCACTGAAGATTGTCCCCCAGTTTTTCAACTAACCACTTCAGATCCTCACTTCATGTGCCAGATGGCTTGCTTTACAGGACAATGTAAACAGTCCCAGGTCAGGCACTTCCAAGAAATATTTGCCATGTTGAGGCATCAGTCTTTTCCTAGTAGCCTTAAAAATGCATTGTTCTACAAATCCAACTCCTGATGGACGCAGTCAGGAAGAAAAAAAACCTTCTACATAAATTTAAGGAGGGTTCTGGATCAGTGACCTGTTCTCTTGCAAACAGAGTTGGAGGTTTCGAGTCCCCATTTCACATATTGATGTCCCCTTCGGCAGCTTCACTAAGTTGTACACAGGTCTGCCTACAGTTTGAGTTCATGCTGGATAAATGAAATTCATAACGCTTTGAACTAGAAAAGTGCAAAATGACTCTACTGCATTTTCTATTTACTTACTACGTAATTTATCTGCACTACTCATTCTCTAACCCTGTTTGCCAGCCATGTTAAGGCACAGCACTGATCAGTGTCATCATAAATCTTTGCTAAAAAAAAACTAACTTCAGAAAATCACAAACAAATATTGGCAGTTTTACAAGAAGAGAACCGGAGTCAGTTGAAGATATGCCTGTTTGTCGCGACAAACCAGGCTGCAGTTTCTGATTACGTCACTTAATGCATGAATTAATGTAAACGGCTGATTGCACCTGAGGACTTTGTCCCTTTTTAATGACAGCTGTTCCAGTTTAAAATGGAAAACTTCCTTCACTTTTATCTCACACCATCTGACCTCCTTGTCTGACATCGGTAGGTTATTGTTAAGGTGACCATACCTTAACCTACGGAGTTCATTGCTCTGCATGTCATTGTTACGTGAAGTGTGTGAAGTAACTGTCAGAAGTAACTGTCATAACTGTCAGGAACTGTGTTGAGTATTAGATGGTAATTCAAGTTATCGACTTCATACTTAATTCAGACTCCTACCCTGGAGACCTGAGACTTGACGTGGTCTTCATCTCATGTAATGAAGAGTAAAATACCATTGGACCTTTGTTGGTCAGTTTATCACTGACTAATTGTGTTAATCGGAGCTGTAATAATGGTTTTGAGCAGCGACTGGGTCAGTAGAGAAAATCCCACTGACCCCAAATTAGAGATGGCACTGGCTGCGAGCAAAGCGCTGATTTTCTTCACTGCTCTTTGATTTTTCCTATCATGTTTTTCCTCTTGTGCACTCTGGAGAGATACTTTAGTCGCCTTTTCATATTTTACAGCAACAGAAGATTTAAAAGAGCAACTGGAGAAAATGTATGGATCAAAATATTCTCCAAAATTCCTTTACTGTTCATCTTTTGTGTCTTAATACTTTAAGAACTTTCTTGTCATCCCAATGTTATCAGCAGAATACAGGAGGATAAAAGCTGATGAGTTCTGCCAGTCAGAACGTTTTGGATAAGGAAACCTTTTGAAAGTTTTGCAGTGAGGGTGATGGTCTACAAACTCATTAGGTTGGACCAGATCTTAGCTCATACTTGTAGCAGCAGTAATCAAAATTCTTGGAATTTTGTTCATAATACATTTTTAAGTGTCCAATATTTTTTAAGAGCAAAATCATAGCAAGAATGTAATCAATCTCATGAAAAGTTAATAGATATGGACTCTACTATTTTGTGTTTGTTTATTTATTTATTTATTTATTTATTTATTTCAAATAACCTTGTGGATTTTTCTGTACTTTGAATTCGATTTTCAGTGATGCAAAGACAGACACCTCTGCAGGGTTTGTAAAGGAAACAAATAAGACTCTATTTGATTATAAAATGTGGATATATAGGGATATTAAATTTACTGTTAGTCCACAAAGTAGAAAACAAATTTCTCTAAGTTGTAAAATAACTCTAATACAATCTCTGATCTCTCTAGATTTTAATTATTACTAATATTATTGTGATACATCAACAAAAACCATTCATAACTCCTAAGTAGTAATCAGATTTAAAAGGCTGAATAATATTTTATCTCCAGTTGCACTTTAGGTTTTATACCTGTTCTCTTTTCTCCTCACCACATACAAACAGAAACACAGACAAACAAATAAGAAAGAAAAAAGTCTCCTGATATTTTCCATTTATCCTGCAGGTTGTTTTGATTCCAAGTTTCTATTTTTGGGTTTCCATTGCTCCTTGTCTTCTATCTGCATTGTGACACAGCTAGTGATGCACAATATCACCTCTGCAGAGATTTTCAGTGCACTCGGACGAGTACTGTCTCTCTTTTCAAGACATTCATACTTGACCAGATTAGACTCGTTTCCTGGAGCTACGCAGGCTTCTTCAGCCTCAGTTGCTCTGTTGTGTCCTGCTGACGTACGAATGCTAAATGATGAAATGGTTTTCTCTCTGGCAGCCATCTGTAGTGTCGACGTGGCTTTTTTCAACAAACTTTTAAAAAGTTCACATGGAGCTCAAATCATGATTGTTGACCTCAAATAAACAAAGATTTTTTATTAGCTAAAATGCACAAAGCATATTGGCGTTAGAATTTTATGTGCACTCATGAGGAGACTGAATATTAATGGATTTTATTTTGGGATTTTGTAAACTGAGTTGAAGTCTTTGTTTTTCATTCTGTAATGATTAAATATATATCTCCTTATGGGACATAATTACACATAGAAGCTCAAGTTCATTCAGTTATTTACTGAACTCTTTTAATTGGTGCTGAACATTTTAAAATGTCTATTGACATTGACCAGGCCTCGACTTAATAACGTCTGATTAGTGATCATGATTGACTGATGTTGACAGTTTCTTTTTTTTTTGGAAGCATAAGAAGGATTTATTTAATATAACACTCATTGAATTGCTAGAGACTCAGAACAGAGGAAAAGTCCAAGAATTTAAGAAAAAATTCAAGAGGGAAATGAAATATTCATAAAGTTTTGGAACATGTTTTGGATTCATTTTCAAATGAATATAATTTCAAAGAATGGTATGTAATTTTAAGATATTTAGACTACTGTTCACTTTGCCACGGTCTGGAGGAGGACCCAAACCTTTTGTTTAACCTAAACTCTTAAATTAAACCCTTAGTTTTGCTGCCAGTGGTTCAGAGATGCAACTCCCAAAATGTCCACCTTCTGAAGGAGATTAAGCTAAATACAAGTGGGAATGCATGTGCTGAATTGTTTTGTGCCTACATGCATGATTTTGACCCTGAATGGAATAAATAACCCCCCAAATAAATTAAAAATTCACATTTTCAAAGAACCTTGATGTGCTGTGATATAATGCTACCCTAAAAACACTTAGCGTAAATAAAATCAATATGACAAACATGTCCTTGATGACTGAATGTAAACAGTACTTTACATTTCACTGTGATTAAAATGCTGTCCTTGACTTGCAGCAAAGTAGAATGGTTGGGTAACAAATCAAGATATATGTTTACTGACTGAACAGTTTATAAAGTACGTGCATGTCCGTTCCTTAAATCGTATTAAGCAGCACTCATGAAATCATCCATGCTGAAATGTATGCCATAGACACTGTTTTAGATCATTGCCCTTTAATCTTGATTAAATATTGGTCAGATGATTAATAGAAGCGGTCCACTGTAACCAATGAAGACCAAGAATAAAACAGAGGAGTGACAATCGATTAATCTCTGAATTATGTAAATCATATTGCTTTCAGAGGACAATATTCAGAAAGGATATTGCAATGACAATGAGTGGGGTGAGCACCACTCATCTGGAGGTAAACAAGGCATCAGTCAAAGAAAATACTAGCAGATGAATCTGTGAAGACATAAATCTTAAAACAACTGAGGTCACTCTTTCATACATTCAAACTATTTTAGCAAATGTCTACATAGTTTATGTTTTACAGAGGAATATTATGAAGAAGGTTTTGCTACTATTAGCTGCGTGGTGATATACAGTCCTGTTAAAAAGCGCTTTCTTCTTTAAAGATTTCTCCCGTTTGTCTTTATGTTTCAGATTCACTGATGTCAGACAAAAGCAGTTTGAGTAAATAAAAAAAAAAAATAAAGGTAAATTTTTCAAATTGAGATTTTGCTTTTGAACAAATATTTTTAACATTACTGTTTGGGATTTTTATCCGTGGGAATGAACTGTGTCTGCTACATAAAGTACCCAAAAAAAGCTTAAAAATAGATTGAAAATAGAAGGTAGAGTAAAGTTCTCACACAGAGACACAAATCTTTTTCAAAACATGAACTAAATAGTTGGATTATCATCCCATTGGTCTGATTTACTTCTGAGTCTCCTACTCCAGTCTGTGACCTGGAAACCAAACTCAGCAAAACATTTGGAAGGCTGTCTCGGTTCCTAACAGGCGCCCAGGGGAGAGAGGAATGAAAAGGCTTTATGAAGCTGCAGCAGCATGCAGAGGATGATTAGGGATGTCTGAGGCTGGCATCCCACTGAATGTGAATTAAAAATAGAGATGTTGTCACAAACATCCTTATGGCTTAACTGACAGACATCCTAAAATACAGACTGGAACAAAACAGTGGACAGGTCATGCAGCTGTATCACTTCTGATATGTAATTGATGCTGTTCTAAAACGACAGCACCAATATAACGATGCCTCATGATATTAAACGCTCCCAGTGTCACACTACGCATCTTATGTCTTAATAATTTCCATTTTCTGGACTTTTTTGTTTTCTGTTTATGAAAATAAGAAGAATCAGTAAAAATACATTGGAATCATTTTAGGTCTCTTGCAAAGATTATTTTTAAGGTTGGTGCTTTCAGAGAATTGTAAATTCAGCTTACAAACATTACTTGAGCTACTGTTAATCTTGAGCTTCCTTATTTACTAATCTTTATTAAATTTTAGTGAAACGAGATACTCATTATCATCCAAATTATATTTTAGTTTGAAACCAAAACTCCTGAAATACAAGCCCACTAATCAGATGTTATCTCTGCTCCACTTAAATGCAGAACTCTTAATGGATAATCAAATGAAGTGAAGCCACTCAGCCAGGCGGCTAGATATCATGACTCACCTCAGAAACTGTGGATTAATCTATTGGCTCCTAAAATAAGCCTGTTTGTATGACGGTGACTCACAGCCAAGACATTTCTGGAAAGCCAATAAGTAAACCCAGTCAAAGTTTGAACAGCAAGTCTTGGTTACTTATTATCTTAAGTTTCTTTTTAATCACAATATTAAAAATATTCACAGCACTTTAACTGTTTCACATGCTTTTGAGGTTACAGATGTCAGTGTATTTTATTGGTGTTGTATATAATGGATAAACTGAATGCTGAGTATAATTGTGAAGTGGGAGGAAAAGAATATATGGTTTGATGTCAATGCAAAAATGTCAGCTTAGTGTAAAATAAAAAGGTTACTTTCCTCCTGGCAAACTCAGACTATATTCAATATCAAGTCATGACTTTAGGTAAACTTTGTTTGATATTAACATTGATTTAGTGCCAAAATGTAAAAACAGAACAACTAAAGAGAAAATATTTTTTCCTAGCACTGTCTGCTCCGTTATCAGTTTTGCTTTTCTGATTTTACCCATTTAGAGTCAAAATTTTGGATGCCAATATTTCCTGGTAACAAGTAGGATAAAGATTTTTTTCCACTGCACTAGGTCTTTAGGATTTATATCCTCACAGAATGAGTCTTCATGCATTTGTGCACATGAGTCAGCCGCAGTCAGATGGTTTGTCGGTTTGCACTCAGCTCAGCAGTGTGACAGTTGGATAATCAACCCTGTCACATCCTGTTGGATTCATCACTGCGATGGACCGAAGTGTCCAACGTTTCACATGGTGAAAAGATGACAAAAATGACTTGAAACAGGACTTAAAGTAGTTATACATTACTCACTGTCATTCACTTTATGCTTCTATTGACCGTTCATGGACAGATAAATCTAAATATTGTTTCTCCCTCCAAAAAAACCCAACATTGTTAATAAATAAGATATTCCTACATCAATAGTTTCAAATCATCAATTGGCATTGTTAGGTAAAAATCATGATTTCCATTTTTATTATTTTGTGAAAACAACAGCATGTGAATCAATTTTTATTTAGACAAAAGACATTTTTCACTTCCTAAAGAATTCAGTTTTTGTCCGAATGTGGGTATATTCAAATAGGAAATTATTTGTGTGTTTATTTTGACTACTAAGTGATTATGTATTCTGCCGTACAGGTGCAAACTTAGTCAGAGCTCAACCAAAGCTGGTGATGACTCATCCTAAACCTCTCTGTTAATCTTAAAGCCTGTCGTGGTTTGACAGGCGATGGACTGTCTGCTCCTAATCCACATATCAACACATTAGGGACTCATCAGTTCCAGCTCGGACTGACATTGGAGAAGATGCTTCTTTTAATCATGAACACATTATGGCCAGCTTGGTTTGGTTTCATGCAATTTTAAACAAAAGAAGTCATTTGAGATTTTTAAGGCATATCATCAAAATGCCTCAAGGTTGAGTCCTTTTTATGTTTTCCAGCCATCAACCCGATGAGGAAACCTGAGAGGAAGACCAAAGTTATGCCGGAGAGGCAGCATGTCTTCGCTGGCTTGGCTATACCAAGATGAGCTTCCAGAATGAGCTTCATGGGGAAATGCATATCTGCCTTTTCCTTCTGCACTTTTTGCCCTGTATCTCATTTAACAGGAAGGAAGATTATGATGATCTCAGGTATTAAATCCTCCATCATAAATGTAATTATATTGAATACTACCAAAACATTAATCATTTCTGTCACTCAGATCATCAAATGAAACACATAATATAGATAATATAGACATAGAGATATAGGGAGTATTGTGTATTTTTCAGGCACACAGTGCCATTTTTAACACAATCAAGTAACTATGTTACCTTCAGTTGTTATGAAATATATCATATATGACTTGGCATCATAGCACTATCTGATACCTTGAATTTGGGCTCTGTCTCTTTAAGACACTTTTGCCATCTCTGATACTCTCCCTTCAGCACATCATCACAACAATGATTCATTGACAATGATTGCAACCGTTCTTTGGAGTGTTGTAGTTTGCATGAAAATCTCAGGAGACATGTAGTTCCCCCGGCTGGTGTTTGCTAAGTGCCGCTGCTGCTAGTCTAGAGGAGCCCTGTGGGATGGAAACTCGGCTAGTGATTGCAGCTCCCAGGAGCTTTGGGTAAAAAGGTGCTGTGTGTGATCAGGCGTTAAGCCACCCCCGAATGGTTGTTACTAAAGAGTGAAGGATTTCTCCAACATGCATAAATGGACAGCTGTGGTTGCCAGAAATTTAGCGTATAAATACAGTAAAATCTGTATTTTAAATTAGGATTTAGAATTTAATGTCAATATTTGTTGAAATAATGTCTCTGTAAAAATATAATCAAACAAACTTACCACTGAAAAGATGGAAATAAAGTGGAATCTGTAGCATTTTTGCTCAGGGACATGTTGTTACTTTCAGATTTTTGTTTTTGATTTGAACATTGAAAGAAAAACATTCGTTGGTCAAAGTAACAAAAAACATAAAAAAAAAAAGAGAGGAACCTTTGAGCTGCTTGTTCTAAATTACACAAAGCATTTAATTTCAACGATAAGTGCTTCAGGATCAGGTAGGTACATTTGAAAATCAGCGTTTCCATGGAAACTGAGCTTAGCAAACTTATTTACAAAGTGGATAAAAAAAAAGAAAGTACAAAATGTCAAGTATAAATAAGGGGAAAAAAACAACTGATGTTGGAGCTGGTGCATATTTTCCACAGAACAGCTGCGTTTATTTTGAATCATTTTCACCTTATCAATTCATTTCTATTTAATTTTAACCATGCTGTCTTCTTTGTCAGATGTTCACAACTAAAACAGTTATGCCAATGAAGAAGGTATAGAAAATATATAAATGTTTGATGGGATTAGAGGCAAGCTAAGCTGTCTATCAGCTGTCTTTTGTATTCTCATCTTCCAATCTTTGCATGTAGACAAGATGTGAAATAAAAAACAAACTCAATCCTTGAGGTTTTCATGTTAATCATCATGTGTTTCCATCCATAGAAACTGTTCATGGATCTCTTCTCAACAAGCTGCTCTCACCTGGAGGAGGACAGGAATTAAAGTAATGCTCCAACATCTCCAGAGATATATCCACTTTCTGTTTCTGCATGTCAACAGAGACAGCTCCCCGGTAAAATAGTTTATTTTTTTCCGTTGGCATTATTCACAATTTTCCTCTTGGTTAGTCTAATGAAACCTGGAACTGACAGTAAGCTGTTTTTATTATTTCCCACCAAATTCTGTATGAACACTAAGCTCATCCTCTGTAAAACATTCATGGAAAGTCAGGTGAAAAAAATAAACTCCACCCATCACAGCTGAACATTAAATCTTTGGTTTTATATTTTGTTTGGTGATGATTATTTAATCTAAATCTAACAACATTGAGAAACGTGGGTAATTTTCTTTAAAATTTAAGGTTTTTAAAAAGATATTTTAATATCAATATAAACTAGTTTCAGAAGCAAAAAACTTGAGGAGCTACTCAGAGGCTAAGGATGTTAGCTCTTTTTAGTGAACCAAGCCATAAGAGAACCTGCTGAATTCCCATCATTACTGTGAAATAATGATGGGATAGCTAAAATACACTTTAATAACTGGGTTTAAATCCATCAGTATCAATCTGATGCCATAATCCAAAATCCATTTCAGCATAAACAACCTCATATAGGATAGTTTTACCATATCTTCTTAATATTTATGATTATTTATGATATTTATAGTGGCGAGCTGTCCTGGGTGTTCCCTGGCACTCACCAAACATTCACCAAACTCCCCTCCATCTCCTCGTTTCAGATGACACTGCATTTCTAGCAGAAAGGCAATTCTAATATAATGACCCACATATTTTTCCCTCAAGTAGATGATATATAAATAAATATGAATACGCAGTTCTGATGCTGTGACCCAGAAACTGAGTCATCAGGAGTTCTTGTTCAGCTTCATTTTCCTCACACAAACGTTCCCTCCTGGATCTCGTTGTTACGGCGCCACAACAGGGTGAATCACTGCAGCTGTGTTGAGCGATCATTGTTTAACTTTGTCTGATCACTGGATAATTTCATGTCCCTAATGGTGACATATCTGGGGCATGTTGTTGCGGAGTTTTAACTGTGGATACTTTTAGTTAGTGCCAGTAAGGTGATACAGGCTCAAAGCTAACAAAGAGTCATTATCGCCTCAAATATTTCACATTAGGTGATTCTATCTTCAGGGGAAACTTCAGTATTAACGTCTTTACTACATGTAACATGTCGACCTACAGCTATACCAGTGCAGAAAAAATTTTGACCTACTTTTCTCAACCAAAAGCTTCACAGACTGTGAACTGAGATAAGATGTGACGATTGAGGAACAGATTGCAGCGTAAATGTACGTCAGTAGTTGCTGATGTGGTTTACTGTAGCATAAAAAAGTAATATTTATTAAGATGTCTTCTCAAAGTATATGGCTGTCTATCAAGCTAACAACCATGTCAATAATTAACTTACATATTTGGTCATATGACTTTATTAAGACTCAATTAGGACTTTGACTTTACTATAGACATGTGAATGTTGACTTTTTTCTTTGGTATAAGGAACATCTTAGAATTTGAAATGCATAAATTATGTGCAGGGACATCATGAACTATTTGCAGAGTCTTTAAAACATATTTACTTTTCTTTATTTGTGAAAGTGACAAAATGCTGATTCTCTCAAAATCCTGTATCTTATTGTGCAGTATATTGTCTCGTCTTGTGAGCTGGATATATCATTACACCCCTCCGAGACACTGAAGTAGATCTATATTTAAAATTTTAATATGCCCCAAAAGAGTTTCGAATACTTATAAAACCTTATTTTGCTTTCAGTGTTGTGGCCAAACTTCTTTCCACCACTTTTTCTTCCATTTCAGTTTTTCTTTCTCCACAAGAATGTGTGTGCTGTTTTATTTATCACGTTGTACTGTGCTTTTTCTGAATTCGTTACATAACATTAGATGATTCAATACTGAGCTTTGATAAATAATTCTGTTAATATTAGATATTTCATATAGAACTTCTCTTTCTATTATGTATGAGGCTTTGGCTCTTTTCATTCTCTTCAGTGGAAGAGAGAAGACTCAGGATGACAGCCTCTTCTTGTGGCTTGCAGGCTTTGATTTCATGCTCGATGTATGAATCAGAGGGAAATGTTTCTCCCCGCCTGTCTCGCTGTCCTTCATGTTGACCCTTAGCCTTTACTGTGCCGGTGACCCAGACTGTGCAGGACTCTCACATATGCAGAGTTGCTTCTTCAGGGCTGTCACAGTATAGCTCATTATGGAACAAGATGATAAACTGGCACAGTGTTTAACACTTGAATGAGTACGTGGATGTGTGAGTGATCAAATTACTATTGTTGAAAGCAGGGTTTTCAGGGCACACATTCAGCAACATGAATACATTTGACTTCAGTCGATAAGTCATGGATCTACATCATTAGAGCAACTTTATTGTTTCATATGAACTGCCAATCAAGTTACATATTGAGGCTGAACTAGCCTGAACAATGGCTGAATTAGCCATTGTTCTACGATGCTTTGCTACTTGCTGGAGGCGTGGACTTAGCTGAAGTTTTAAAATTATTAATATAGCTTTGTCAAATCAACCTACCATAATGAACATTTTAAATAACCATAAAAATAAATATCAAGCATGTTCTAAATAAATTCTATTTATTAATAAAATCCTATTCACATTGAAACTTGATCTTCTTTTTGCTTACCATGTCTTATTTCAAAGTAGAGGAGCAGGCCGATATGCAACGTTCGCAGCCTTGTTGAAAATGGAGGCTTGTGAAGAGGGGCGTGGCTTCTTCCGAGTTTCGTCTTTAACCCAACCGATTGGGTAAATCTACCCAATCCCTGGCCCTAAAGAAGTATTGAAGCATTAGATTCCGGTAAATTTCTCACCCAACTCTTTAGTTATGAATTTTGACCCAATATTTGGTCAAACTAACCCAACCTATGACCTAACAGCTTCTACCCAGAAATTGGGTTATGAAAATAACCCAGCATTTTTTTACTGTGTACGCTGCGAAGCTTTCCAGAAATTGTGCAAACTGTAAACTATCCCATAGGGAGCAGTGCCACAACATCTTCAGCAAAAAAATGTCGTAAACATTCCCTCTTGCTCCGACTTTAGTTGCTCAGTATTCGGAAGCGTGACCAACATAGACTAAATGTCTTTATTTCTTTACTAAATGTCTTTGTTCTCTTCCTCTGCTGCCATTGCCAAAACAATACGCAGTCTACAATTCAAAAACAGCGCACAGTCAGGGGAAGCCAACAGGATCACATGTGTGTTTTTTCATTATTTTGTGCATGTTAGTCTGGGCTGGCCCCTGACCCCGCTTGGTAAACCACACTGCCTGGCCACACACTACAGTTTTTTTTAAATTCTTTTTATGAATTATACTTTTTATTTTCTTTTGCAACACAGTAGAGCTAAGAAAATGATGAGTATCTAAAGTAAAGAATAGGATACACCTAACTTGCTTGTAAAGTAGAAGGAAAAGGATACATGGAACCCCTCAGAAATCACTAAAGTATTAATTAGATTTCACAATTAAAACCGCTCCATAAAGACTTCAACCAATATACACTATCCCTAATAAAACACACAGAAATTTCTGGATTTAAGGTCACAAAATTCCCGAGGTAAAAAACAATAACTTTTGCACATCACCGAAGATCAATCCTCCATTGTTTTTACATCCTGTTCCAAACTTATGAAGTCTGTTTTTTTATTCCCTTGCTTGCTGTTTACCATGTTCTTGCATCTGTATCCTTTGATTTTCCTTTTCTTTATTTCCTCTGCGAATTTAAAACTAGCGAAAAGAAATAGTTTTTTGCTATGGTAATGTGTTCAGTGAGATACATGCAGCGTGTGTTGGAGCATGAAAGCGTGTGAGATGATTGGGATCCTCTTCGTTCAGAGTGCTGAATGCTTTGTACTGGGCTCTCAGGTACGTGTCAGAGAGAGATATGTCTGTCTTATGCACCTGAGTCCTTCTAGTTTTCAGGTGTAAAACTGAAGCTTTCAGAGCAGACACCGCAGTAGTGTGTTTCTAGAAAGAGGTTCTTTATAATAAAAATATTTCGTACTTGCATTTACTATTAGTTTGGCTTTACTTTAGTTTAGTTTAGTCGCATTCTTTTGACTAAAATCTATTGAATTTTAGTCTTTGATTGTTTTACTTTTAGCCTAATCAAGACAGAGATACTTTTTTAGAGCCTTTTATGTATTTAATGAAATTATCTGACTACATAAACATAGAAAATAATTATCCTACGACAGAATGGATTTAAGGATATATTTTGCAACACATTTATAACAAAATCTATACTAAAAACCATTTAGGTTTTAAACAATTGTATTTTTAAAATAATTTTCCAAAACCAAAAAATTATAAGTCCTAAATAAGATCAATTAAAAACCCAAAATCATATTTTTTTATTTTTTTTTAAAATGGCATATGCATAATTGCCATCAAGCCTGTTCTACTTGTAGTAGAGACTGAATTCAAATAGAAACCTGACAAATTGTTCCACGCTTTAGCTCCAGATATTTAGAAAACTTTAACACATGAACAGAGTCACAAGCTAATTCCTGAATGCCATGCAGCATTAATGCAGTAATTCATTCAAATAGAACCACATGATAACTTAAGAATCTCAAGAATCCTCCCATTTGAATTGAATCACTGCGATATATTAACCTTTCATTGATAAAGTCATTACTAACATGCACTTTAATATGGTTTTATCCCTGGGACACAGAACCCATCTTCCTCAGTGATATGACAACTGGACATTTCCACTGAGGGTGCAGATGAAAATGGATCCTCAGGCATCTGGAAACTGGTTCATCCAGTGATAAACCAGACTTTAGAAAGTCCACAATTGTATTCCTTATATGTTGAATGATCTCTTTATATTTGTTTTGTGATGTCACACAAGAAAGCAGTGATTTCCCTAAAATACATCCACAACAATATCACCAAGAACTTAAAATGTCCTGAATTATCTTTTAACCAGAAGCTAACAAAACAACGTTATCATGTACGCTTTCCTAAATTGTTTAAAAGTATAGTAGTTTTGTGTATGTAAACTTTAGGAGAAAACATCAGGAAGATAGAATGAGTCTGATTAAACAGTTCATGTGGTAGACGTTAAATAAAATGACCCAACAGCAAAACATAAAATCTTTCTGGATCGGAACAAACCCCAAGAGTATAAAAATCTTAACATCTCTGAAACTGGTACTGTTAAATGAGAAATGTTGATCTTGCTTTTTCACAGTATTCACTTCAATAGTTTGTTGCAAATAAATGAATAAAAGCTATTGTGAAATCATTCTCTCATGCATATGTAGATGTAAAAACTCAGCACAAACTAATCAGATTGTTTTCCAGGCTTCACAACATGAAAAGTGGTATTACTCTGCGGAAACTGTGCCATGCAGAGACTTACTGCTGGCTTATCAGTTCATGCATGGAAGCGCAGCAGGCACACAGAGATTTGAGAAGAGGTAAAGTGGGCCAGATGGGACCTTTTGGAAACATAGACGTTAAGAAGCTCTGGTATAATCCTAGTAATAAATGCTAATTACTGTAGAACCTCAGGCTGCTTACTTCTTTTAAACTAAATACTCAGATGATATGTGCTTCCCTGCTAACAGTCACTGCTCTGCGACTTGTAAATACATACAGGGGAAAAATGCACAGTCTATGTTCTCAAATGAGATTTGATTCTGAAATCTAGTTGTTTTTGTTTCTTTTAAGTTTTGCTGGTACTTGGATGCTCTGTGGGATCTATTTTGCATCCCCAGGCCTGTTTTTTATTAGGATAAAAATATGTCCTTGTATTGCCCTCTATTGTTTAGAGAAGTGCAAATAAAATACTCTTGACTGTACATTAATGTATTACTGGTGGCTGATTAGTAACATGCTGCAGCTGAGGTTGGACACCAGATAGGCAGGATGATGTGGAGAGAATGATTTCATGAGGCAGAGAGGAGGAGAAAACAAATCTAACAGTGATAAAAAATAAACTCAATACAAAAGAATGATCTAAACATAAGTAAATAAACAACAGCTACGGGAAGACCGATCTAAAGTAAAGCAAGGATGGCAGAAACAAGAAGCAAAGAATAACTAAGGCAGAGTGCAAATAAACAAGTGATCAATAAGGCAAACACTGCAGAAACACAAAAACCTAAACAACAAACACAACAGAACTTTATGACCAGAGAGCACAAAAGAAGTAAAACAAGGAGTGATGATCAGAAACTATTGAATGCATTGAGAAAAAACAAAATTTTCCACGTAGTTTGGTTCAATGTCAGCAAGCAGATTTTGTCCCCATGAAAACAGATTTCTTAGTTTTCCCTTGCTAAGACTGTAACCATTTTGTATTGATTGTAAAACCAGATTTTCTGAGCATGTCAGATTGTGCGCCACCATCTGCTCAGTCTAACAGCAGAACATGCAGTGATGAGACACATGATGTGGTGTGGTGGCACTTTAATTCACTAACGTTGATCATTTTGGTAGTTTCTCTTTTCAGTCCGATGCTAATAAAGATGGTAATAAAACGAAACAAAACAAAAAATTCTGAAATAAATGGAAGCAAGTATTTTGTAGTGAAAGTAGAGGTAGTAGTGATATTGGTAGTAGATAGTACCAAAATAGAGAGAGTGCATCAATAACAAACTTTCATATGTTTTCATCCCATCAGCTGAAATTGTAGCTTTGTCCTTGAGCAAGGTGAACAGGTTCTCACCTGTCTGACTGACTGATACCAGATCCCAGCTGATATTCACTCGTACGTTTAAAAGAAATCATGCCTCTGTGTATATGTGAGGCTAAATATATATATATATATATATATATATATAAAAAAAATCAGATTCAATTCATGATAGTTGTCATATATTTCTAATCACTTGTAACCTCTCTTCCTCCGCTCTTGTTTTTTATAATCTCTCCTTTGTCTCATTCATCAATCACCTTGTCATCTATTTTTTATTTTTTCACTCCAAAGATAAAGCCATAGCATATATAAAATCGTGAACGCTTTCAAAAAAGCATACAGAAAATGATTCACTGGCCTCTTTGCTCCCTCTTCAGGGTTTCAAGTATTTATGGAGTGACATTGTTGCCTGGTTTTTGATTGGACTTTGAGAGCAATATAAAACAGGAGGTCCTGCCAACCCCAGAAGCTGAATTGCTCCATTTTCTCTGAAGTCTGACATCTGAACCCAGAGTGAGAAAAGCTTCTTTTTGGGGGCATTTGTAAACAACACCAGGTGGTCGATAAAAGACAATGCTAGGCAATCAAATGCATGAGACAATTTACAAATCATTGGAAGCACCTCTAGCTTTTAAGATGAATGGATCTAAGTTCTTGGTGTGTAGTGGGTTCTGAAATTGCCTCCTTCTCTTTCTGTACTGAATGGAAATAAGGCCTTTTGCTGGAACTTGAGACCATTCTAGAGTTAGGATTAAATTCTGGACATAAGTTAAAAGCATATGTTTTTTCTAAAAGTCTTTACCAAATATCAAACTTCTTTCCTGGACACACTGACCTTATTTTAAACATACAGAAATATTGAAGACCGTTGTGCTCTATTGAAGGGCTTACATAATATTCCAAAGCTGATGCTACACTCCCAAGTGAACAGATAATTAAATGAATTAATCAGAAATATCACTTTTAGTTTCAAGCGTCTATCATGCTGAGGTGTGTGAAGTGTTTGCAAAGTCTAGTACAAGATTATGTAAAGCTATTTGGGAATGGCACTAATAGTTCATGGCCATTTAAATATAATCTTAAGTACACCAGTAAAAGGAGCATGTTATTTTTCTCACACTGTTTTCACTGAAAAGGAAATCGAGAAATGAATTGTAAATAATTCTCCTGGATTTTTAACCTAATTTCTAAACATTATTGATGTGTGTGACTTTGTATCATTACAAAATGTGTGTAAAAATGTGTGAAAAACACAACATTGTTGGAAATGACGGTTTATCATATTATTGGTAAACAGTATTTAGCATTCATTTAACATTCATCCCTCTAGTTTTTGTTTTTTGTTGATATCCTCCCTAACGTCCGGTGTTATTAGTCTTTTTTTCCTCAGCCTGTTTGCCTTCTGTTCCAGATTTGTAATCACCCACCTGCATCTTATCAGCAATCTACTCCCCAGTATTTAAGCCTCTTACTTTCAGTTTTTCCCTGCTGGATTCTACTTTTGCTGTGTCTCTGCTCATGTTGGTTATGTGTTTGAGGGAGAGAATAACATGATGTAAAGCTCAAAAAAGTTGATTTTGCAAAATATTCCTATAATGTTTGCATTCTGTGAGTGATTGAAACCGATGATAATTTCCCTGTAATTTTAGCCAAAAAAGTTTATTCTGATTCTTTTTTTTCCCCAGAGGTCCAGAACTTTGAACATTTCACACTCGTTTTTGTAAAACTTGATGTCACTTTGCAGAGGAGGTGGTTGATTGGCCTGGTATCAGCAGCCGCCACGGCACAGAGTTTGGACATTTGCAGAACTGTCCCGCGTATGGAGTCCTTGAAAACCGTTCGGTTTTAAAGTCTTTTTTTAATTTTTTTGTTTCCACTTATACCGTTTTCACACAGAGACATATAAATTTTTTTTAGACAATTAAGAAAGATTTTGTTGTGCATCCAAACGACAAGATGTAGCACCGCTGGCAGCGTCGTAGTTACATCTGGCCTATTGATGGCGCTGTAACACTGCCACACAATGATATAAAACCATCAATCAGTGCCACATTTATTTGGGAGTGAGGCGCAGCTGAGATAGAGGGAGAGATGGAGCTTCAGCATCAATTTAAAAAACAAATTTGGCTCAAATGTACACACAGAGACATGAAACCAACATTTTGAAATTCCTCCACTCTGGGACCTGATTTCAAAAATGATTGTTTCTGGTCTCAGAAAATGCCAAATCTGTGTGAGTTCACAGCCTAAATGACAAAAATCCTTTGCGAACACAGACAGAGCCTTTAACGGCTATGTCTTTGCTATGATGGCCCGCCCTGCACTACCCCCAAGACATAAACAAATATATACATGAATCCCTTCAGATCCAGTGAAATGCCTTTAGATTGTTTTTATTTTTATGTTTGAGAATAAAGTGAATCCTTATAAATTTACATTATCACAATAAAGTAGTTCTTGTACAGCACACCTGTGTACACACAGCATGCAGCACATATATAAGAGACAGGCTTGCTTTAGGTGGAAAGCCATCCACTCAGATAAGGAAAAGCACAATCACATTTAGTGTTCAATATTACCATATATATGACATATTTATCGCTGTGATTTGGATACCGGTGATATCTTTCAGAGAAAGGGATTGGATTCATTGACCAAGATGACTATCACACACCTGTTGCATTTGGCTGCTAGTGGCTTGAATAAGATTGACTATAATATGTTTGCAGCAAATATACATTCTCTCTGTAATGTTTCCTTTTGCTAAGCGAAGCAGATATGCTATTATCAGACTTTAAATGACCTCAAAAATATGAAGAACAAACCAGATGAGAGAACCCTTCCCATTCATGTTGACTGGAATAAAGGCATGTTGGAAGTGAGTGTGTCGTGCAACTGTGTTTAAATTATCCAGCCTTTGGAGAGGAGTTCAGATACATGTGAAGCTTCTAGTCACTGCTGATAAATAATTTTCTACATGATAAAACAGAACAGCGACTTTAATCAAGTATGGTGGACTTGCCTCCTTCTATTAACCCCGGTGATTGGCTGCGAAAATGTTGAAGTATAAATACAACTGAAAACCAAAACTCAAACACCCAACAATCATAGCAATGCCAGTTTTGCAGCTGGTATCAAACAAAGAAAACATGTCCGCATCCCCTCCATCAGTCTGTCCTTAGACTTCAGTCAAGCAGAAACATCAAATGTCAAACGAAGAAATCCTGTCTGACTCCGACTTTCAAAATATACATGAAGAGTCGAGACCTGAGGTTTGGCAGCACTAAAAACATAAAACTTTTCCCTTCCTGTCTAAGATTAAATCAGGTCAAACTTCTCTTACTTTAGGTGACTTAGAATTACCAAAATTATTTCAATTTGCTAAGTGTCACTAATGTACTTTGTTTCTGTGGAAAAGGAAAGCAAACTTTTCCTGAAGAGACCTCGTGTCTGTCGAATTAGACACTGTGACTCACAGGATATGACTGAGATCCAAATGCATCAATCTGCTCAATGACCTGTTTAGTCACATGAAAAGGTTTTTCTTTCTCAGGCGGCAGACATCTCAAGATGCTATAAAAATAAAATTAGTCTAATTCAAATCCATTCAGTTCAACTTCATCATAATCCGTGTGTTGTAGAACTAAATTATAAAATCCTAATTAGTGGGAAGTTAATCCAAGGAAACCATCATATTGCATCAAATCCTCACTTTTTGCATTAATGTTGCCTGAGTGAGCATAGAAATCTCCACTAGAATCAGGCTTAGTATGAGCAGCAATGTGACTCGACTGGATGAGAGGAGAGGAAAGAAAAGAATGGAAAAAAACAAAAGAATCTTCAAACTACCAGGAGAAAAAAATACATCCAGTATTTTACAAAAAGCAGTGTTGGCATTTTGTCTCCTCTGATATTGATCCGATTTAGGTACTGGTCTGACACTTTTATTTTTCAATGTCCTACTGTATTTACAGTAAAATAATTATATTACATGAGCTACCACAAATGATAGTCACAAGAACAACATATTTGAACACAATTAGGTAAATAATTTATTAGATCTAGGATGAGAAATGCAAAAGCATCAACTTTGCTCCAGTAAAAGATGAATGTGCTCCAGGCTACATGATTTCTGTGGATCAGGACAAGGCTCCATATCCTGAGCAAGAGCTACTTCTGCATTCTCAGCACAAAGTTGATCCTGTTCCCAGCGATGGTTGAACTCCTTCAGGGCTGCCACTTGTCACCGATCATGTTTTCTGTGTTAATGGACATGAACTCAAAGAGTCTCAAAACTGAGATTTTCTGGGTTGGGAACCTCAGAGTATTATTTTTTCTCCTCTCAGATGACATGGGCCTGTTCAGGGCAAGACTTTCACCATGAACACAAACTTAAAAGCATCAAACATCTGATCAAGATTCCTCCTTAGCAGCTCAATTTAGAGCCTTTTTTTGGCCCCTTTGTGAAATCACCCTGCTGATGTCACAGTTCTTGCTTAAGGAACTATACATTTAGTCTGTGAATGCCTTGGGGCCCCTGATAATCAGCTGGAGGGTGTCAACTGGGAGACAGAAACATGGATTTCTCTCCATGTTTCACCTTTTGCCCCTCTGGCTCAATCTTGGCTGAAGATGGACGGATGGAGTAAAGACAGAATTTTGTCAAGTTTCTGGTACAGTTGGCAGACACTGCTTAAGGCTTTAATGGCTGATTAAGGAAAAAACACTCCATGCCATGTTCCATCTGTACATCAGTTTCTCCCCACCGATGATCTTAAAGGGTTTATTTTTTTAGTGATTAATCAAGAGTAGCTTAGCAAATGTATTAATATAGTTATACCTAAGATTTGTGAGAGAATATCAATCTTGTGGACTTGCCTACAACATTGTTATTGACTTGTCTGAAATGTTACTTCCACTTACGGAGAAACAATATATGTGAAGCTTCTAGTCACTGCTGATAAATAATTTTCTACATTTCTACATGATCACCCACTGTGGTTTTTGTCTTTACATGTACACATAAATTAAGTCATAAAATGTATTTTTATGCCTCTGACTCCAATGTAAATGGAGTCAGATGCTTAAAACATCTGTTTAAAAAAACATGTTGGGAGCTAATAAGATATTTTAATTATCTTAATTTGCATAACTTTGTATAACTAATTTTTCAAATTAATAGAAAGTTGTATTACTTTGAGATCTCAATAGCCATCTTTTTAAAAAGATCTTCATGGCATTTGATTTTAATTTGTCACAGTTACATAAAACAGCCCACTGCATGCTTATATGAGCATCTGAAGTTCACCAAAAATGAATCATCAGCGAGCTGAAGGAAAAATATAGATGAAAATTCTATCTCAGAATTGCTTTCTATGCCATAATGGGATGCGATTCAGGCTAGCATTTCAGAATGGTTTTTAAATTGGCTCTTCCATCTCCACACTGATCCCCTCTGAAGAGAAAGCCACCTCCTTTCAAGGGCCGGAACCATTATTATGACTGGAAGCACTTTACATTCAGCCATCAAATAACTACCTCCATTCTATCTAAAACACTTCAAAGTGCTTGGTTCCACTTGAGAAACACACACACGTATATGGCACTTTCCAAAGGTTTTCATATAATCATAAATGCATGTGAGAGACCAACAAAAGTTGCATGTAATAAGATGAAAGACAAATGATGCATTGTTTCCAATTTTATTTATAGATTAAAAAAATTAACAAGGGTTTTGTGCAATTCTTAAAAAGAGTTCAGTTTGTTGTTAAATCTCAGTGTAAATACAGCTGAATATACGAAGAGCATAATACAACTTCAAACCTATAGGTGGCCATTAGAGGTTGGAGTCCCACAACTTTTAGATGTGTCTCTGATTCATCACACCTGAGTCAAATATTGAGGTCATTAGCAGGACTCTTGAGTATTTGACTGGATTCTGAGGAGGTGATTCAGCCATTTGATTCAGCGGTGTTGGACCAGGAAGATATCCAAAAGCTGCATGACACCAGCCTTCAAAACCTGGATTTGGCTGGCTAACATGAGCATTAACCAGCCAAGCAGCTGTTAAATCTAAAAAGAAAAATAAACACAAGTAGAGCAGGACAAACATTGGTAGCATTACAATGGAATAGTTTATATCAAAGCGTATTCAGGTGTTAAAATCCAGACCTAAATGCAACAGCATTTAAGATACAAACTTGAAAATTGTTATAAATGTTCAGATAAGGACAGAGCCTCATCTATGATTTGTGATGCTATAAACAAAACTCTGGCATTATCATAATCCACTATTTAATATTGTTGTACCTTCATTAAGACACAACCAGAGCAACAATCTGCAGCTTCTTGCCAAACACAAGTCCACAGAGAATCCCTTTATGTTTTTTAAACTTTTGTGAACTCTCACTTCAAAAAAAGTTCAGACTTAATTTTGGGCAACTTTTTCAGTGATTCTCCTTTGGGTTTGAAAAATGAGAGATCCCAGTGCTCAGTTAAGTCTATGATGTGCTTTAATAGTGAAAGCAAACTTTGTAGAGACAATCTTTGAAATTTGGGAATTGAGCTTCTATGCAGCTTCACAGTTATCCATCCATCCATCCATCCATCCATCCATCCATCCATCCATCCATCCATCCATCCATCCATCCATCCATCCATCCATCTAGTTTAAGTTTTTCCCATTTTATTGATGTCTTCCTTGCTTTCCTTTTACTGTATGTGTCTCTGGCTTTGCTTTTGATAATATCTAAATGTCTTATCAGTAACCTGTCAACATGGTTCCCCTTTCATTTTCATGCTGGGATTTTATGACAAACTGGTGGTTTTAGGTTTCTGTGAATCACAGGCTTTGTTATCTAGGTTATTTTAAAAATGACCAAAACAGCAAACTAGTTTACTCTCACTGAATTTATCTTACATGAGTTCTAATTACATTTCTGTTAAATAAACAGTAAACAAGTCATGAAATAGATATTTAACTCTATATATCACACCAAACAGGACTCAAGATGCAGGCTATGTAAAGATTTCATAGCTCTACATTTAAACAGTCCAGCATTTAATAGCTGGGTGTATTACGCCCAGCATGTAAGAGTACATGGGAAATGCACAAAGTACAGGGTGGCTGGAATAATTTACAGAAAAATATATTTCTTGAATTAGTGTTTACTAAAGACATTTATAAATACAATTTGGTTCAGAATCATTTACCCACCCTGATTATAATCACACAAAGCTTTTAATATTTCTATTAAAATATTGAATGAAACGTAATGAAAAAGGTTGTCAGGTGGAAATGCACAGCAAACAGCAAAACGTGCTACCAATACATTAATGATGCAACTTCAAAAGCAACAAACACTAAAAACAAATCCATCCTTTAGGACCCTTTTCACATCCTTTGCACTTTGCAGTTCAGACTCAAGAAGAAGGTTTGTGTATGGCCAAGAGGCAAAATCAATTCCAGAGAAATTGTGCTACAAAGGCCCTGATTAATTTAGAAAACAAAGTATTTTAAATTTATTTAATTATTCAGATTTGCAGTGTGTTCAGAGTGTCTTGCTCCACAAATATCATGAAGCATTTCTGATCAATACCTGCAGACTAGTAACAGAAACCTGGAAACTTTAAATGTGTTATTATGCACTTTCAACATCAAAGCCTAAATATTACATTCACATTGAGGGGTATCCGTTTAATCTCTGTCTTCCTCTCCACACACTCTATCTTTCTGAACCAACTTGGACATGACCTTGTGCTGTGGCACGTGGGCTCTAAGCCCTGGGCATCACCTTACCAGACTCCCAAATGCCATCCTCACGTTTCACTGCATAAAAGGAGCGAAAATGTTATGGATGGAAAGTCAGCTCCCATACGCCCTCAAAAACAAGAATACCCTTTTTTGAGTTGTCATTCTTGAAAATCGTTCACTAGAGTATGTATTTATGTCTTCATCAGACTTAACTCTGATCAGTTGTACTATTTTGTTACCAAACCACGGCACACAGAATGCTGTAATTGTTGTAGAAGATTACCTTTTATCTCACAGAGGCAATGCTGTTCACTGATCCAAAACATTTGTGAATAGAGGGAATCAGCCCTGAGATAAACTTTCTTTTTATTAGCATGTACATCTACAGCTTCTCCTTATGTAACTTTACATGTCAATACTCACTGAGGTGAAAGCAGACAAAGTTTTCTCACTGAGATGTTCGTGTATGGTTTTCTGTTATATAAAGCCTTTTAGGATTGTGCATTCACACTGAAACACTAAGAAATGATTGAGCTTCTTGTTACCTTCCAAGCTACAAAAAAATATTCAAAAGAGAATAATACAGTAATACTCCCTGATTGGCTATATAGATAAGAAGTAGAGTTGATTATGGCATAAATTATATTAACTATATCTAAAAATCATTCCCATTGAATACGCTGATCAGGCATATCATTATGTCCATGGATTGGTGATCTGAATACTGCTGATTATTTTTTCGTTTCATCAGTGAGAGTGTGGTACATAGTAGGCAGCCAGGGGACATTGTGTCTTCAATTAGCCAGGCATAAAGAGTTGAGTAAGTGTGATAAGCACTAAATTGTAACTGCTAGATGACTGAGTCACATCTCAAAAACTGCAGTTCTTGTGGGGCGTTTGCTGGGGTCAGTATCCATTAACAGTCGTCCATGGAAGAAGCAATAATGAAACTGAGACAAGGTCAGAGGTGGCCAAGGCTCATTCATGCAGGTCAGGAGCAAATACTCTTCCAACAGATGATCTTCTGTAGCTCAGATTACTGAAAAAGATAAAACGTACACCCTGCAGCTTTTACAAATCAATCAAGATCAACAAAATGTAACTTTTTGACAAAAAAATATACAAAGAATAAACTCTTTTACATCAAAGTGAAAAATAATTTCTCTAAAAATAATGCCAAATAAACATGTGTAAAATGAAATAAGTGACTCCATAAATACTCATCTCATTTGACTAACCTAATTCAACAGAGGTCCAGTTAGTTGCTAGTAGTCCTTACAATGAGTGGCATTAAAATCACCTAAGTGCAGTGAGTGTGTCTCAAGTGACCGTAGTGTAAAGACACCTGTGGCTGGAAGGTCCATCCTCTGGTTAATCAGTACTTACCAGTGTTTTTTTGTACGTCATGCTACCATTACAGCATAAAGACAAAAGAACACTCCAAGTAAATCAGAGAAAATGTTACTAAAATGTGTCAGTGGATGGATTCAAAAAGTCTCTATGGTACTAAACATCCCCTGGAGTTCAATTAAATTGTCAAGAACTGGAAGGAATATGGCCCAGTGTGTAAATCTGCCTACATCAGGCCGTCCTCACAAACTGAGTGACAGTGCAAGAAGGAGACTAGTGACACCAGGACACCCATAATTTGAAGGAGTGACAGGCTTCAGCTGTTAAAACGGGAGAGACTCCCACCAAACACCATCCATATGGACCTGAGAGACGTCCAGGGCTGTGTTGGCAGCAAACAGAGACAGACTCACTAAAGGGCAGGTGGGCCATACCTGATTGGTGTCTGTTTTTCTTACTCTCCCTTAATTTGTGTAATTTTACTCTTTGATTTAGGAACTACTGTATGTTCCTCACTTTGGATTTTCCATACACTTAGAGGCTTCTCAGGGAAATCAACGTGTGCATAGTTCCTGTTATGGATTTACTCCACTATAAAACAAGTAATTTTTACCAACAAAACTCTCCACATGTTGCCAGGTAACAACAGATTTTCCAAGGAGAATAAGATTCAAAATCTCATCATCCAGCATTGTTTCGTATGAAATAATCGTATTGTGTGTGGGTAGATTGCTTAGTAGGTGTATGCTTTTAAGTAGAAAAGCCTACAGAAACTATTACCATTAATACTGAACACTATAGACTTCAGAGGTTGGGACAATTAATCCAGATTTAACTCACATTCGCACTAATGTTTGGTAAAAGGCTGAGTGCTTCACATAAATCTCTGTGGTTTGTTGACATAAACTGGCTTTTATCTCTGTGATTCACTTCTCTTGTCCCTCCACTTTTTTCTTCTGTTGCATCCTTCCATCCCTGCTCACTGTTTCCATCGTCCATGGCTTCTTATCTTCGTTTTGATACATTTGGTTCCCCCTCCTGCTGTTCATCTGTATGTACCCTATTGAGGCGACTCACCTGAACCTCAACCAGCCGGGTGTCAGGGTGATAAGGTAAACCTTGCTGGGAGGAGATAACATCCCACTGGGATATTTGGTTGCACACAGACACACAGGTGCACGCACGCAAACACGAATTAAGTCGGGGCAGACGGTAAAAAACCTCTCAGTTGCCATAGGAACTTGACCAGAAGCCTAGCATACACACCTATCATCGTAAACTGACCTAACAACCCCCACTGTGTACATTGGCCAGATGAGGTGCTTACAGGAGAAACTTCGAACACGGGGATGAGGCAACAAAGCTGCAGGGTGCCTTATAAAAATATAGGTTTCTTTTTATTAGACTACAAATGACAAATCCTTAAAGTTCAGCAACAGTAATTTTTTCCTTCACCACCAGCAACTGTAGCTGCACAAAGTTAAGAAATAGTGCAGTAAAAACAAAAGACTATAAACTGATAAATATCTATAGTTGAATCCACGTTTTTGTGTTGTAAAATTATTCCTGCCTTATAAGAAATAAAATTGTTGCATATCAAGAACAGTGCTTTAAACTTGTCAGCAAAACATGAACATCTTGTACCCAAGATCATAATTCTCAGTCTGCAGCTACAAAAACTGTTTCATGGCTAGCTTGTTCCATCTGGTGGTCACAGGTGAATGCTACAGTTCTATGCAATATTTAAAACTGAAAAATATGCATACATTCACAATTATTTTGGTGAGTTTTTGATTAAAAACAAGCATTGTTTTGTTCATTTGTTTTTGTTTATAAAAAATTTAAAGCTTGAAATAACATAACAGAAGAAATACCTAAAATTAGAGATGTACAAAAACATGCAAACGGATTTATTAATATTCAAAACGTTTATATTTACCAAGTTAAGCTAAAATATAAGGTGAAAGATGATAATAGATTAAAATTTGGGAGCTCTGCTTTGGGAGCCATGCAAAAAGAGAAGAGCTTCCCATTAGTGTCGCCAGAATACTTTATTTCTGCGTGGCATCAGTGAAAGGAAGCACACTTTTCCACACATAATCAGTCAGTTTTTTATTTATGCCAGCTAAGAAAGAGACTGTGAAAATATTATTCCAAGGACGATGTCTATCACCTCACTCAAGCTCCATGAGTCAATCTCTAGTTGTTTTTTTTCCTCACATTTTAAGTAAGTTCCACTAATGCTAAACATGGATAGGAATTTACAAAACTGTTATGCAATCTATTTATCATTTCACTCAGGCACTGGAAAAAAAAAAAAACAAAAACACTGATGCAGCTTATCATTATGAAACATTTCCGGAAAGCATCAGCAGATTTAAAATTGAAAAACTCTTTCAAAGGCTGATTGATTTTGACTCACAGCAAAATGTTATACAAGTTTTCTTAAAGCTAATTCAAGTTTTATTTAAGGATCAAATTATGTTTCACACATCTTTTACACATTTACTTCTTTATAATTAACAATGATTAGAATATGGCTTTATCGATTACTGATAATCTCCCTAAGTTTGAATGCCATTTTAAGCCACAAAATATTACACAGTACTTTGGCCTCCAGTGGTATAAAGTTATTTAGGAGAAAATAAAACGGAGCTAATTTCTGATGTCTTCAGAAGTAAGAATCACAGCAGTTATACACATTCTTTAGGTAAAACTAAAAGAAATATACAAAATAAAAAAAATAATCAGAAAACATACAACATATTATTTTTTTTATTACTAGATTAAGTAATTTATTCTTGATTAAATTCCCTCTTTGCACAAATTAAGCTCAGAAAATAAGAACATATCTGTTTGGATATTGATGAAACTTGTTTAGAAATAAAAAAAATACTTTCAAAGTGAAAGTCATTTTTAAACTATCAAGAGATCTGGGTTAAAACTCAATGTTAGTTTGTATGTATGTTAGGTCTGTATGAGCATGCATCTGTGCACCTTACACTGGTAAAAGTCACCTTGAAGTATTTCCTCACAGTGACTCTGAGCTGCACTACACTCTTGCCATATCCAATGTGTGTGACTAATCTGGCCTTTAAAAGCTCAACCTTTACCTTTATTCAGTGACATCACCGGCAGAGAGCTATCATGACTTGACCAAGGAGCACTGAGGCGTTAGAAAATAAGAGCTTTTACCCTGAAGCTGCATTTGTCTCATGGTGAAGGCCTATTAAAAATGTAATTTTACCTTCTCTGACTGTTTTAAACAAAGTAAATTTGCAAATAGATGTAAAACGATCCTATTTATCCATATCAATCCATCCATTTAGTTGTGATTTGTTTTTTCAGTTCTAACAAGGAATTTTACAATATTTTCCAAGAGTACTAAACAATGTTTCCTTGCTACTTATCTACTTTTGTATCAACCAGGATAATAATATAATTTTAGTTTCGACACTGTATATTACAATCATTATTCATGTTGATTTGTGGGCTAGCAAAGAAAATCAGGCTGTTTTGGAGAAATTTTAGACCATACAAGGGAAAAATCATGTTCAGCAGCTCTATGTTTAAAATTATATATTTACTGTCAGTTTTATTTAACTAATATTTTTTTATATAATCAGTTCAGTTTAAAATTATCAGTGCCAATTGGATCAAATATCAAAATCAAATATCTTTAGCTTCCCAAATACAAAATATTTTTACTTAATTCAGTTCATTCATATTGTGCTATTTCACAACAAATGTCATCTCATGTTAACGATACATACATTCCAATTGATCCCAGTTATCAAACAGTGCATCATCACTTCACTATTCAACTGAGTTAGTTTAAAATTCAAATTAGAAAGGAAATTAATTAGCTATAACAGAGACTTGTGACAAACTGTTTTAGGTTTGATTAGTGGATTTCAATAAGTATACTAAATGTTCCCTTTGTAACCACTGGTTCATCAGTGTAGCATAATCTGCTGGTGAGTTAATCAACAATATAAATAAATAGGGAAATTATGTTTCTAATAATTTTTTTAACGGAATGTAACTGGAATGTAATTTGGTGAACAATAAGAAATCACACATGAGCCTATGATGATTGCTACCCTCAAGTATGCACTAGTTTTCCATAAATGAAACACCAATTTCTATTGTTTTTATTTGATGCTACAAATTATTGGACCACCAGAGGGCAGCATCGTTCTGCAAACCACAAACAGATCTGATCATTTGCAGTGCATGTGTCCTCCTAATAAGTATTTTATCCTCTATGTCTGTGCGTCTGAGAGTGATAGACAGTGGAGTCAATCACCCATATTATTATTACCTCAGCATATGCAATGCAATGTATATTATTAAAATGATACATGATCTGAAGACTTACAGTGCGGAAAATAAGTATTTGATATGCCACAGATTTTTCAAGTTTCTTCATTTATAAAGTGTGCAGATGTTTCAGGTCATTGTCACGCTGAAAGGCCCAGTCATAATCTATCTTGAATAGTGTTACTGAACCAAGGCATTTGTAGGGCAAAATGTCATGGTTGGTCTCTCCATACATCCTTTCCTCAATAAGGTAAAGTTATCCAGTGAGTTTTACAGGAAAAGCATGATGTTTCCACCCACGTGGAACGGTTTTCTTAGGATTATACTCATTTTTCTTATTCATCCAAGCACACTTATGGAGTTCATGTCACAAAGTTCTATTTTGGTCTCATTTGAACAAATGAGTCCCCTGAATCAATCACATGGCCACGCACTGCAGGATTTTAATCCATAAGAGCAGAATGTGTTACTATGGTAACATTTGAGACTAGGCTGATAAGTCACCTTTCTCATGATTACTGATATTCCACAAAATGAGAAATTGCATGGTGCCCTAGTTTGAAGGAAATTAACAATCATCTTGTGTTTCTTCAATTTTCTAATAATTGCACCAACAATTACTTATTGACTTCTGACCAAGTTACTTGCCTATTGTCCTCGGGACCATTCCTTGCACAGCTTTGTGCAGAACTACAGTGTTGTCCCTGTCCTTAGACAGCTCTTTGGTCTTGCCCATGGTGGAGAGGTTGGGGTCTAATTGAGTGTGTGAACATTTGTCATTTATATAGGTAACAAGTCCTAACAGGTGTAATTAATGCAGGTAATGAATGGACCATAGGAGGGTTTTTTAAAGATGAACTAACAGATTTGTGAAAGCCTGAAGTCTTGCTGGCTGGTAATTGATCAAATATTTATCAACCATAGAATGCAATTTTCTCTATATATTTTAGATGCTGTTTAAAAAGTTGGGGTGTATCTACAATGAATCACCAAACCTCAGAATTATAGACCTCTACATTTTTAAGCAGGCAAGTTTGACAAATACTTATTTCCCACACTGCACAGCTATCAAAACTCATTACCCTGACATTAATTTAGTTTATAGCAGCCAGACTGTTAGTGTGCTTTCTGTAGGTGTATTCCAAGTTGTGTTGAAAACCAACAAGCCCTGTTCCCTCATCTAAAGCTCTCCATCAGCCAAGTGCTTTTATAGTTTAAAATTATCAGCATCCTTGTTATCACATTTGAACAGCCTGTAATTTTCTTGTTTACCTGAGCCAAGAATTAAAAGGTAGAATTAGAAATATTCCAGCCTGGCAAGATGACTCACCCATCTGTTTGGTTGCCATAGTTCCTTAATAGATTCTGAGTACCATCTTATTAATGATGGTACAGATTACTAATCATTCACTCTGACGTTTTATCATTCTCCAGAGTGAGTTTTTACTTTGCACTGTTCATTATTTTAACATGGAAATGAGTGGGACTAAAATAGCCAAAGCAATCTTCCCAGCTTGCTGTGATCTCTCTCTGTTTCCTGCAGAACGGTTGTACCCTATAGCACCTTGAGCAACCCGATGTTCATGTTTTTGAACAAAAATACTTGCAATGTATTTCCCAGAACTAGAACTTTTCAAAGAACAGTTATATGGCTTGTGTGAACTTCTCTCTGATGTACCGTTTAGGGTCAACCAACTGTGTATGATCATCCAGCCGTGGCTATCGATGCTTTTAGCAGTGTGCTGCATCACGGACCCGTCTGAAAGGTTACGAGAGTCATGAAACCAGTGCACATCCCCGTCTGGATAGACGTGGTTGAAGATGCAGGATGGACCATCACTCCTTAAAACAGCTTCCACTTTCCCACAGAACTCTAAAGAAAAGATGAGAAATGTGTTGAAATTGCTTTTTCCACATCATATTCTCAAATATTGTGCAAGTTCTTAATATCTCTTGAATTAACACTCAATAGTCAATTTATTAGCTATACATGGTTAACGGCATCTTGACTCAAATAAAAGCATCATCCATAACAAGAAGTCAGTGGATTTAGGCATCTACAGTTGGTAAAACATTTTGCCAGAATGGAGAAAAAGATTTATCATATGTGTAATGGGTAAGCTTGTTGGTTCCAGAGGGTTTTAGAAACTCCAAATCTACAGCGATTATCACACACAAACATCTGTTGGGTTTACAGAGAATGATCCAAAAATGAGAAAATATCCAGTCTGTCACAGTTCCAAAAAAGAAATCTTGTTGCTGTCAAAGGTCAGGAAAGAACAGCAAGTCCCTCCCGAGATACAAGAAGACAACCAGGGGTTAAATAATTATTCATTAAATCCAAAGTATGATTGCCATGACTGGAACAAACATGGAAGTCCTTAAAGCAAATGAGCTACAAAATCAGAATACTGCACCAGGAATCACTGAGGCCACATTTACACAACCTCAGGAAAATTGGACAGCAACAGATTGATAAACCAATCTCTCAGACTCTTGAGACTCATAGTTTTGTTTACTGTGTCAATTCCTTTATGACAACATTGTACACATCTTCTACGGCTACCCACATAACAACGTTACACATTACACGTTAAATACTGTAAATAAAACTTGATTCTCAGTTACTTTTTCACAAAAATTCCAGAAATTTAAAAACAGTGGAAATAAAAAAGAATCTATGACTGAATGCTAAGGTTTATCTAAACATTTACCACAATTGCTTTTAGAAAACAGATAAGGAACATCCGTCCAGAAAAGTTAAAGCATAGACTCTGACCTTGCAGCTGCACCTTTGTGCATTCATTTGCCACTCCTTTGTTGGAGCGCAATTTGCACCTGTATTGTCCGCTCTGCAGAGGCAGCATTCTTTCAAACACCAGGGATAGTCGTCCATCTTCGTACTTGCAGTCGAAGTCACTTTGAAAGTGTCTCTGCAATTTGGTTATTGTTTGTTCGCTGTCCACCGAACATAAAGACATGTTGCCATGGGACCACTCCATGTATTTCACTGATAGTCCATGCTGAGGTGATGATGAGTTGCAGTGAAGGGAAACTAGTTTGCCACACTCTGCGAATATCTTGGGGCTCACCTCCAATTTTACTGAGTCTGCAAGTCAACATATAGACATTCAGTTAGTAACAAAAAAGTGTGTGCTTCTATGTTGTATATTAGTATGTTAATTATGTTGAGTTATGAAGGAAAGTTTCCTGCTGCTAGTCAAATGCAGTTAATAACTGATCACTGGTAAGTGTAAACTCTATAAAAGCAGGGATTGTGCAAGTCTGTTAGTGGATCATACTGATGTGAAACCCAGGGTCGAGACTGAAAGACATTTTGATGACTTTTGAAAAACAATTGCTAATGCCAATAAACTTGGGGAACATTTTGGCCAGTTGTTAATATTCCCATTTACAACAAGTTCAACCTGAAGAAATTACCAAAAAACACCAGCTCTATCTGACACTCTTCATGCCATGTTATCATATTAAATGTTTATTATAAGGCAATTTTTAAAGATCTTCTTGTGTTTGATGCCATCTGTCAGACTCATGGACTCACATTAAACTGGGTCATGCAACAAGATAAGGATTCCATACGCAGCAGCAAATCTACAGCAGAACAACTGAAGGGGGAAAGTATCAAACTGTTTCAATAGTCCAGTCAAATACCTGGGCTGAGAGTGACTGAAATGCCACAGCAGGACCGTAAAAGAGCTGTGGATTAACAAATGCCCACAAACTTGTATGAAATGTGAGCTGAATGTCCACAACAACAATAAAAAAACAAACAAACATAAAGTCATATAAATACTTTTTCCTATGATTGCATTCTTTCCAGTTTTTTTTTTAACTCTGGGAAGTCAAGGAGGACAGATCGTACACCTACCTTGCATTGTGAGCAAAAACGCAGGAAAAAGGAAGAGCAAAACTGTGAACTCCATTGTTAACTGTTCCACATTTCACTGCAACATAGGAAGGTTTAAATTAAAGCTGCTCTCTGTAAACGCACACTGAAGTAAATGAAGTCGAACCGTGATTTCAAAACCACATCCTTGATAAGTCTTACACTTGAACAGTCCAGACGTGTGGAGGACGTTTTTTTTCTCTTCAGTTCTTCTTTTGCGCTTCCCAGAGTTCTTTGTTTCTCCACGCGTTTTATGGACACAAAGTTAATCATTACAAAATCATAAAGAGACGCCTGCCAACTTGACGCTCTGGAGGACATAAATTGAAACCTTCAAAACAAGGAGATCGCAAATGAAGTGTGTATTCCTGTACATGTGAGAGAGAGAGCGACAGAGAGAGAAAGTGAGAGACAGCAAGAGAGAGAGAGAGAAATCAGAGGCTAAGAGTGAAAAGCCTTTTTATCTAGCAGTAAGAAAATGACATAATTAGAGACTTCTATGATTCTTTTGAGATTGTGCTAATTCTTCTGCCAAAAATTTTATGCTGACACTGTAGTTGTTTTTTTTTCTAGTTTTCTCATTATGGCCAAAGGGGAAATGTTGTAATGTATTAAAGAGCCACTTGCACTTTGTGAAGACCTTCATTGTGTCTGCTTCTAAAGTGATGACTCATTTCTGGTAAGTAGTTATAAATTCCCCCAACACTCCCTCCAAAGCACTCACGCAAATACGCACGCTTTGACTTGCTTTCCTTCACTTGGCATACAAGCAGGAACAGGAAGTTACTTTGTTCACTCATAAATCTAAACTGTTTCAAGTTTGTGAGCTTTCCTCCTGGCTGTACATCACAATGCAAATCTTAAGGCAAATGCAGTGTCGCAAGGCAGAGAAAATTTGACAGTAACTGATGCAAACGGATTAAAATCTTTAATGAGATTATAAAAAATCTCTGCATGAGTTGGAGTGAATATATACGAGTGTGTGTACATATATATTAAACAATTTCCTTATCACAACAAATGCTAAATGATCTTACAGATCAGCACTGACAACAGGAAAAAAGATGAGGCAGTGAGTTTTCTGTTTCCATAAACATATTGATCAGGCATTGCATCAGGGCTTTGAAGATGCCGGTAGAAGTAATTGCTCCTAAACCTCTCAGAGATCCATATGAAGCTCAAGCTGTTAGGAAAGAAATAAACTGTGAATTAGCAACATAAGTCTTCATTTTATTTGGAATAAGTCCACTTTGTAACTTTTTACTGTTTTAAACTAGTAATTTATAGCAATCTGTAAAATAGACAAATATAGAAAATTGTTATTAGAAACTTGTCTTACTGTTTTGCATATTTGAACAATTAAGAGCTTCTTTTGTCCTTTTTGGGCATGCTGCAGTGAAATGGGAATTAAAGTGGCGTGCAAAAATACCACCCTTTCTTAAAATGTTTCCAGTTTTATGCAACCACAAATTTTAGTGCATGCTCTTAGGATTCTCTTATAAACTGAGTAGAAAGGTCAATGTTAAAAGTCTTAAAAGTGTAGCGTGCATTTATATTTAGACCTTTTTACTCTGGTAATCTGAAATGAAATTCAGTGGAACCAACTGATGTTCTACGAAAGTCTCAGACATTTGGAAAACCACATTATTAAATAAATCATCAATTATCATGAAGACAAATGAATAATTGAGGCAGGTCTCGACCACTACTTTATATCTGACAAGATAGCTACTTATCATCATTTTAATTTTTTGCACAGCCGCACCAATTTTACAAAATCCCGACCTCTATGGTTTTGTCACAGAAATCTGGAAAATTAATTAAATGGAAGAATATCTTTTCTCCTCAACCCAGTTTAAAGTGTGGGAGAGTGGTTGTTGTTTTTACATTTCCCACCTCCACATGTTCTGCTACTTGAGCTTTGACATGTCCTTCCATATTTGTTTTACAACAAGTCTTTCAAATCGACAAACTCTTATTACACCCTTCACTCCTCGCTCTGGAAATTTAATCAAGTAAGTAGAGGAAGGCTGCGATCCAGTTTTTATTTTTTAGGTAAAGCATCCTGGGTAACAATGACTTTCTTTGCCAGGATGTGAATGACTCTTTATTCAAATAGCAAAGTTTTTGTGTTTTATAGTTACGTGATAAGCTACATTATGGCAGCCCCGGTTATTTATTTATTTTAACATATTTGGATGCTTAATATTTTATGAAAATAAAAAGTAAAGTTAACTGCTTGATTAAGAAAATTATATATGAAATATAGCATACAAAATTTTCAATCAGAAAAAGAATGAACAGGTTTAACTTCCACTGGACGTGTGCAAGGAGGAAAACTTTGCTCTAGATATGAAGGCCAGATGAGAGTTTGGTAGAGACAATAGTCACAAAAGCTAAGACTTCTGTAGTGATTATCTTTGGAAAAAAAATAGTGTAAAATTTAATTATTTTGACACCAGAAATAGAGCTTATGTTTGGTCTGAACTAAATACAAACATGTAAAATAACATATTTCCAGCAATGAAACAGAAATCAGGGAGGATCAGGGTTTGAGGATACTTTGCAGCATGTGTCAAATTTTATTGTGTATCACAGGATGCATGAAAAAAGTAAGATCAGTAAATAAAGCAAAGTACTGGGTCCTGCTACATGACAATGACTAACATACCAGTAAATGCACCTAGGAACAATTGAAAATTGTTATGGGTTGAATCAGATCCCAGACCTGGAGCTTACTGAGACAGTGGAAAGAAAATCTTCAAAAAGACATTTTGTCCATGTCTTTGGTTTACTAAAGATAAAATATGACATTAATCATTTTTTAAAAAGGATATTTACCGAAGTGTACTGAATTGTTTTATATGACTCTGTGTTTTGATGGTCAAAACTTTGTAGGTAATGGAAGTAGTGTATGTAAAAGGAGTTGGACACACTATTTAACAAATCAACAGCATTTAATGAACATGTAATAACTGGCATGTTTGCTGTTTTAGGGCTTAGCATACAAGATACATTTCACAATAATTTTGGCTTCCATTGAATGACTAACAAAAATCCCAAATTGGTGAGTCTCTTGTTAAATCACATTCTAGCCTGTTACTCTCAAGATTTGTGATGAATACACCCAAATCAAAAGCAATATCCAAGATTTACCAGTTGTGTAACGGTTTTCATAACCGCCTAAAATGTGCAACATGCACATTTCAGTGTTCTAAACTATCTGTATTTGCTGTATTTGTTGAAATCTAATGTATTTTTACGTGCTGATAAACCACCATGACAGTCACACTGCTTCAGTACAGTATGCTAGGAAAGTAGTAACTTTATTACAAGTCCCTAGTAAAGATGCACTCCGGTTCGGTCATATGCCTTCTCCTCACATTTCACAATGCAATGTGAGTAGAAAGGTTAAAGTTAAAAGTCTTAAAAGTGTTGCATGCATTTATATCTAGAGCCTTTTATTGTCATATCCCTAAATAAAATTCAGTGCAACCAAATGCTATTCTACAAAGGTCTCAGACATTTGACAAAAAGCATTATTAAACAAATCAAAGTAGACAGGTTCCTGATCACAGACAAACATAAATCCTATTCTTAAACCAGACTAAGTTGTATGCCACGCCCTAACTGCTCCTCGCATTTCATAATGCAAGAAAAAAAGGATTCTATTTAATTTGAATCATCAGCAAAAACCTCAATAAGAAAACCAACGTCAGAGTGTGCAGCAAATGAAATCATGGCCTGTCCATTTTTTAGTTGAAAACAACCTGCATGATGAAATGTTTTGGTCCAGATAACTGACATCTAAAGGTTGCAGGACTGGAGTTTGAGACCGATAGATCCGACAAACCATTTTGTAAATGAGATGCCTACACTGTAGCTAAGTGCACTGTAACTGAGTTTTCAATATCTGAATGCAATAATCAAAATAGAAATAAAACCTTGAAGTGTTTCACTGTAATGTATTCATGTAATATATCAGTTTCACTTTCTGAAATAAGAGACAAAGAATGTGGAACATTTTCATTACATTCTAATTTTGAGATGTTCCTTATATCCCAATTTTTCCCCACTGCTCCCTCTTAGCTGTTAGATGTTGGAAATGTTTTTTTTATGTGCAGCTCTATTCTCCACTGCATCTCAGTAAGATCACGATTCTGCCCAGGACTTTCCATTTCCAAATTCTCAGCCATTTTTCAGGGAATTTACTGGTATGTGTTGCATACCAGTAAATGTGACGATATCTTTTTACAGATATTGTCGCATTGTCCTTTGGCACCCTCTGATTCAAAGGGTATTCAGGTCCTGCCAAACTTGTCCTCTGTTCTGATGTTCAAATAATTAATTTTATAATCACCTATTCAATAAACCTCATTCCAGGACTCCGTGTTTTTGTCCATGTTATTTCTGGCAAACTTCTGCCTGGCCTCTGTGTTTGTTTAGATAGGTTAGGTTTCGTTCTTAGATACCTAAAGCTATGGACATTTTAAATGACTCTTCACACCCTGACCATGGTCTCTTCCAGCTGCTGCCATCAGGCAAGAGATACAGAGCAATGAAAACCAGGACAAATCGCCTAAAAA
>CAEFZX010017093.1:0-55770 GCA_903066825.1 Alfaro cultratus
AAATATTGTATTTTTTATTAAATATCTGTCTTGTGATGTCAATTATAATTTGATAATCTAATATATATATATATATATATATATATATATATATATATATATAATCTTCCATATCCTTTTGCTCCTGTACAATGTTATCCGGCGTTTTCCATAAGTTTTGTGATCTAATGACTAAGATAAAGTTAACTTGTCACCTCCACATGCTAAACTGGTATTTATGGGTTACATAATTAACTTTACCCCATTAGTCTGAGCTAGCAAACAGAACACATAACAGAAACAATATGATTAGGTGAAATAACCTCCCTGATTTTTATCCTTTAGTTGTCTCCTGTGATTTATCTCTCTCCTTTAGGTAAGCAGAGCAATGACTGCAATTTTTTTTTCCTCTTTGGAGAAACAAAAGTGTAACTCGGATGAATCCCTCAGACCAACATGCATGTAGCAAGAGCAGAAAGGAAACCTGCTCTCCTTTAAGCAGAACCTGGAACCGTTCAAACAGCGACCGCCTTGGGGGGGTTTGAGGATACAGAGCATCAAAACCCCCCACCCCCTAAAAATAAAACACCCCCAAAAAAACAGGAGCCCGGAGCCAGCAGTACTTTCTGGGTTAAATAAAGTTTTTTGAAGTAGTTGCACATTCAATGACTTAAACTTGGAGATAAACATCTAAAGAGATGTAAAGACTGAGAAGCTTGGAGCTATGAGATGAAAGAGAACTCATCCTGTTAGTCACATCAAAAGCTCAGCCAACAGCTTTCTGTTAGAGAGGGACAGTTAATAAACAGTGAAGATTGTTTGGTACATGACAGTTGCATGAGTAAATTTAAATTCAAAAATACTTTATTGATCCCAAAAGGAAATTAAATGGCGTAGTAACTCCTATTAATTCAAATTCTTCAAAGAGTTATTGTAGATGGAGATGGCTGTTGGCAGGAAAGCTCTCCTGTAGCAGTCTGTGTTACGGTGAATTTGAAGAAGCCTCTGACTGAAGACACTCTGTTGTCCTAAGGTAGTCTCAAGAAGGAGATAGTCTGTGTTGTCCATAATTTTCTTGATTTTTATGAAGAATCCTTCTTTGCATTGTCATCTCCAGAGGTTCTACAGTCGTCTCCAGAACAAAACCAGAACCAGAACAGAACCAGCCTTCTTTATCAGGCTGTGGAACCTTTTTAGGTCCCTGGTTCTGATGCTGGTGCCCCAACAGGTGACAGCAGAAGAGACGTCGCTCTCAACAACAGACTGGTAGAAGATCTGCATCAACTTGCTCCAAACATTTAAGGGTCTTAGCGAGAAGTCCAGTCTGCTCTGAACCTTCTTATAGACGCTTCACTGTTGCATCTCCAGTCTGTTGTCCAGATGAAGACCGAAGTATTTATGTTCCTCAACCACCTCTACTTCTTCTCTCATGATGGAAATAGGGTTTGATCTAATCCTATTCCTTCTGAAATCTGCAATCCTCTCCTTCATTTTGTTCACATTCAAGATGAGATGATTGTTGCCATATGCTGCTCTTTGGTCCAGTAGTTTAGCTCTTGAAATACCAATCAGCTGCTCCTAGTTGTAAATACAACTATTGTCGCCATGGTTATGCATAAACTGTCTGAAAGTATCCTTCCAGCTGAACAACATCCAGAACCAGAGGCAATAACTGTCCAAACAGTTAGGCCTCAACCAAAAGATCTACAACAAAAGTTTACAATAAGAACAAATCAAAAGCAATTTAATAGAACTTCTCCAACATGAGCGGCGCAATTCTAATAAATAATAGGTAATTACGAAACAACCAATAGTTATAAATGAAGGCAATTGAATCTTTTATCTCATAAATACCTCATCCCAAAAAGCTTACTTAGTTCTGAAACTGGGGTTGGAAATATCAAGCTTATAAGATGTAATCAGAGATAAACAGGCTGATAGAAGGGCTCAAAAGCAAAGAAATTGTTGTCACTAATGAGGCCATTGAGGTAACATGAAACTCTGGCAATCCTATCAAGTCTCCAATAATGTAACCATGCACTGTTTAGGTCTCTAGGTGTGAGTTTCTGTGAAGCTGCCAGAGGAAACGAGTCCAGGCTGCGTTGTAGATGCTGAGAAGCTGGGAGATGATGTAACGGCCCTGTCACTAGAGTTAAGATGCACCAGAACAACGTTCTGCTTCACAGGACTTCCTCCTCCCTCCCCTCGGAACTATCAACGGTGGAAAACCGTTCCTGTCGGACCTATTTTTGTGTCGAACTCTTACTTCCGGCAAATCACTTAGTCGCAAAGGTGAAAGTAGCAGTTTTACTTGTTTAATTTTTTTTTCTTCTTGTTGTTTACATTTTCCGACCGACACCGCATGGCATGGATCCTCTGGGAGTGCAGAACTCGGGAACTAACTTTAAACAACCAAAGCCCTACACTGGACGGGGTTTTAAGCAGTTGTCTATTATTAAACAGGGGAGCTAACCGGTTAGCTAGCAACTTAAGACACTCGTTGCCTGGAATCACCAACCCTGTGGCGGTTCGCTCTCTGCTTAAGTTTTAGAATCTTTACAAAGTTAAACGTCTCTGTAAAGAAGGAACAAGCTATTCCATGTGGTCGCGTTGGTTTATTCTGCTATTTTAATGGGAGGCGGCTTCCTTTGGAGGACTGAACACCAGGTGAGAAGAGGAAGGCGAGCATCGCTGTCTGCTGGGCTCCCATGGAGTCTCTGGCCGGCTTCGTTCATAAGGCAGCCAACGAGGGGAAGGTCCTGACACTGGCCGCGCTTCTGCTCAACCACTCTGGGGTGGAGGTCCGGTTCCTCCTGAGCTACGTGACTCATCAGGCCGGCCAGAGGTCCACTCCTCTGATCATCGCAGCACGGAACGGACACGACAATGTGGTGCGTCTCCTCCTGGAGCACTACAAGGTGGACACGGAACAGACCGGCACGGTCCGGTTCGACGGGTAGGTCCCTCAGAGAGATCCTCTGTCCGGTTCGGTTCAGCCAGCTGTGATGCTGTCCGGGTAGAGCAAATGTTAGACCTGCCTGATTCTAAAGCGACCTGCTTAGACCTGGTTGATGTTGAGCTGCATCTCAATACATTTGAGCATCATTGATCATTTGCTTTTTATAGTTAAATTAAGAAACAATCACGTGTATGGGCTCATTATGCACAATACTAATGTAAAAATACACAAGTTAAGAAACTTGAACCTTACTAAAAAACATTGACATGGTGGATCAAAACTGTGTTATTACCAGGAATACATTTACAATTTGTTTAAAACAGGGATAATGGGCAATATACATGCATTACATTGATGCATTATACAGGTTGTAGCTCTGATGCTTTTTTTTTTTTTTTGTTAGGAGAGATTGGATGGGATTTCTTTAAAAAAGGTCCCGAAGTGGACATTGAATGGCAGAACAGAAACCATGAGGACAAAGGAGAGGAAAAGCTGCCCTTTAACAGGCCATGACTGACTCACTAGGGGTTTGAGAAGACAGACCAGATACACAAAGAAGTAATAGAGGAGCTGATGTAGAAAAACTTTTAATGAAAAGTAAAAAGTTAATAGCAGGAGAGGGGAACAATTAGTTGTTGGCACCATTATCTCAGCCGATGTCCTCCTCCAGGAAGGTCCTACAGCAAAATGGAATACCGTTTGTTTCATGGAGAGAACAGAACTTGGAAATCATAAAGGTAACAGTTGAAATATCAGCAACTAATGCAAATTGGAGAGTAAAGGAAGAAAGTAGTAGAGTGAGGAAAAGCGGTCTGTCTGTTTGTCCTCCAACAACCTACAACAGGATAACTAATCCTTTGGAATGAGGTTTGAACGAGGCAGAGCCAGGAAAATAAAACGTTTTTCTGCACTGCATTTCCTCCCCGTCAGATCGGACCATACAGTACCTCTCCTTACGCCCCACTCGTCCAGCGACTGGGCAAATATCTCTGTTTTATCAAAAAGAAAAGTCTTAAAAGTAGACAGGTTTTCTGCCTCATGGACTAAAACTGGGAACTGGTTCACAGGAAAGGAGCTTCAGAACTAAAAGATCTGCCTTCTACTCAACCTTTAGAGCAATAGGCCACAATAAATCTTTGAGTAAAGCCAATTGAGTCTAAAATAACATTTAAAACTACATTTAGGTTATCCCTCTCAGTGTCAACATGAATGTTAAAGTCCCTCACTGTGATGACCTTATTGGTATTTAACACTAAATCAGATAAAATACATCTAAGCTTTGATCTAAAGATTAGTTTGAGATTACTACACTACTGAGACCCATTGTTGCCTCTCTGGAAGCTGAAACTCATCTGGCTCATCCAGCTGACCACACCCACTATGTCACAGGTGCCAAAGACTCTGTCATGTATTACGCAACATCTTCTGCTTCCTTTAATTCTATTCATGATGAGCCAGTTTGCCAGGAAGGTGACAAAAAATGCATATTAAATGGTCAACAATTTAAATGTTTGACATTTTAGTCAATGTCAGTTTGGCTAAACTAATTCTCATACTGCATGGTTGCCAGTGTGCAATGGAAATGGATGTCCAGCCTAAGAAACCTTGTGGTCACATAAAAGCCTGTGTACACCTGAGTTAATGAAGGTTTGAAGGGATAAGTTGTTAGAAGTCCAAGCTGAACGGCAGTGATGATCCAAGCACATTTAGACCAAGCTTCTATATAAATCTGGAGCACTAATATTTTGTATAGTTAAAGAAAAAACATGGGGAAAAAAAAAACAACTACCAAAATGACTGAGTTTCTCTGATGTAATTGTTGTGGAAATTATTCAGATGATTTATTCAGAACTAAGTTGGTAAAACCATAAATAAAGTTACATTGTATTCTTACTAAGACACAACAGGCATTAATCTACAGGATTCTTTTCATGAACAGTTTGAGCAACAATGTTGGTTTTGAGGCCCAACAAATAGTTGTTTTTGTTTATAAGATATGATTTTTTTTCCCCCTGGTGCATGAAAAAATGGAAGGAAAACCTCAAGCTCCCAATGTACATCTGCACCTCTTTAATACTTTGGTCCATTCAACAAAAAATATTTCTAAGCAACACGCATGACTGCCTGTAAACATAAATGGGAAAAGGATCCATGATCGAGAGGAAAATCTTATTTAAAGCTTCAGTGTGTAACAAAAAATATATACATATTTTTTTGTTAAAACTATTACATCTTGGACATGAATTTTCCTGTGATACTTTGTTGTTGAATCTTCTCTTAACATAACTCTGTATTTATTAAAATGTAAGACATTAGATACACAACAAACAAATTCAGTAGAAAAGTGTACTTCAGCAATTCCTGAATAACAAAATCCTAAAATAAAAAAATAGCAAAAGACATTAAAATATATATTAATTAAAAAACGAGCTGAGCGTGGGTGCGGCGATGGCACAGGGTGTAGAGCGATCAGCTCATGTACGGAGGCCGGAGTCCTGGACGCGGCCGCCACAGGTTCCCCCACTGTCACAACCCGCTTTTCTGTCAATCTACAGTGAAATAAAGGCCACTAGAGCCTAAAAATAGAAAACTAAAAGAAGTAAACTTACAAACTAAATTAATTGTAAATATTAAATAACAAGAATGAATAATAATCATGAATTAGTTATTTTGAACAAACAAATTTACTCCTATTTTAGTCCAGCTCCTAAAAGACTTTTCACATTTAATCACATGTTGGCAAACGTAATAATTTGAGACTCCCTGTATATTATTTGATAATAAATCACCCAGTCTTTGAATTTGAGGAGGCTGCACAGATTTGTCGTAATTCATCCGACTCTGTGCTGTTGGAGATGGTGCCATGTTTTATCAACCACCTGTTGATTCATACCTGCCAGGCTTCCCTTCTCCTGATAGTTAGTCGATTGTGCTATAAAATGGCACAAGATGCCTGGAAAAGACACAACACTGCCCCTTTAAATGCTGCAGCTCAGAAAGCCTTCTGCTGGGACCAGGCCTGTCGTGATATTTAATCCAGTCTCTTGTGTGTTTCAGCTACATCATTGATGGGGCCACAGCGCTGTGGTGTGCAGCCGGAGCCGGACACTTTGAAGTGGTTCACCTCCTGGTGAGCCACGGCTCTAACGTCAACCACACAACCATTACCAACTCCACTCCCCTCCGGGCTGCCTGCTTCGACGGCCGACTGGACATCGTCCGCTACCTGGTGGAGCACAACGCCGACATCAGCATCACCAACAAGTTCAACAACACCTGCTTGATGATCGCTGCCTACAGAGGCCATGTGGACGTGGTTAAGTTCTTGGTGGAGCACGGTGCCGACGTCAATGCCAAGGCTCACTGCGGGGCCACGGCCCTGCACTTCGCAGCAGAGGCAGGTCATCTGGAAATTGTGAAAGAGCTGATGGCCGCCCGAGCCGCCTTGGCGATGAATGGACATGGCATGACGCCATTAAAGGTAGCTGCAGAGGGCTGTAAAGCTGATGTGGTGGAGCTGTTGATGACTCATGATGACTGCGACCCTCCCAGTCGCGTCGAGGCCTTGGAGCTGCTGGGGGCGTCTTTTGCCAATGACCGGGAGAACTATGACATCCAGAAAACATACCAGTACCTTCACATGGCCATGACAGAGCGCTGCCATGACCCTGACAACATCATTGTGAAGCGCTTGCTGCCACCCATTGAAGCTTATGGGGGGCGTAGTGAGTGTAGAACGCTCCAGCAGCTGGAAGCCATCCAGGTGGACAGGGATGCCTTGCACATGGAGGGGCTCATGATTCGGGAACGCATCATGGGCTCAGACAACATTGACTTGTCACATCCCATCATTTATCGAGGAGCGGTCTGCGCAGACAACATGGAGTTTGAGCAGTGCATCAAACTGTGGCTCCATGCCCTTCGACTCCGGCAAAAGGGGAACCGCAACACGCACAAAGATTTGCTGCGCTTCGCCCAGGTGTTCTCGCAGATGGTGCACCTGAAGGAGGTGGTGTTGGCCTCGGCGGTGGAGCAGGTCCTCAGCTGCAGTGTTCTGGAGATCCAGCGCAGCATGGCTCGACTTGACACAGCGGCTGAATCCGAGCTGTCGCAGGCCTTGGACAATTATGAATCCAATATTTTTACTTTTCTTTATCTGGTCTGCATCTCCACTAAGACTAACTGCAGCGACGAGGAGCAAGCCAAGATTAACAAGCACATTTACGACCTGATCCAGCTGGATCCACGGACACATGAAGGCTTCTCGCTGCTCCACTTGGCCATCAGCTCCAGCACACCTGTTGATGATTTTCACACCAACGACGTCTGCAGCTTCCCTAATGCCAAGGTGACCAAGCTGCTGCTGGACTGTGGTGCTCAGGTAAACGCAGTGGATCATGAAGGAAACACTCCCCTCCATGTTATTGTCCAGTACAACCGGCCAATCAGTGACTTCCTCACTCTACATGCCATTATCATCAACTTGGTCGAGGCCGGGGCCCACACAGATATGACCAACAAGCAGAAGAAGACTCCGCTGGACAAAAGCACCACAGGTGTGTCTGAGATCCTGCTGAAGACCCAGATGAAAATGAGCCTGAAGTGCCTGGCCGCGCGTGCTGTCCGACAGCACCAGATCACTTATCGCAACCAGATTCCCAAAACTCTGGAAGAGTTTGTGGAGTTCCACTGAGCTCAGAGCAGAAAACTCAACAGAGTTAGGGCCACGTCTGTTGTTTCTTTCAAAGAATTGATTCATAAGGTGCTGAAAGTAGTTCACCAGTAAAGTTTTTTTTAAGCATTTTTATGTTGATAAAAACTGTTTTTTAATAAATGCTTTTGCAGACTAACACCTGCATAAACAGGCTGTCCTGGTTGATGTGTGTAGAATTGCTTCTACAGCTCATTTTTTTTGCAATAAACCAGAGAAATCCCCTTTAATTTCTGCAGAGATTTGCTGACGGTTTTGGTGAATGTGTATTTTTGAAATGCAGAGCAGACAGCGGTAGTCTGTCGTATCCTTTCATCCTTTGCGTTATGTCATATATGCCATGTTACTGTGAAACGGTTGTCAGACAAAATGAACGAGTGCCTGTGAAGAAATGCACAGCCAGCCTAGCTTGGATTCCCTGTATTCATCTCATGAATTGTATTTTTAGAATTTAAACCATTTTATTGGATTTATTTAAAGAACTTTCTTAAACTGCTCAGAAAAAAGAAGCTTGGACAGAATTAGGCCGTTTGGTCAAACTATTGGACATGTTCAGGAAAACATGTCTTTTTCCCCTATTTGTTCGACTTTCGATATTTCATTTAAATGTCATTTGAACCAAAGTTTTTGGTTTTCTTTTTCTCTGACTCATCAATGCATTGGACAGAATTACCAGCAACAGATTTCTAAGGGGTCATTCTGTGGGGTGGCATGAGGCAGGGGTCAGGTTATGACCCAGAGTGTGTGTTGTGTTCTGCTCCATGAGTGGATGTGTGTAACCTCTGTAAATCCATCCACACACACCATGCAGCTGCTGGATAAGCTCTGGTTATGCATTTATGAGGCATGTTGTCTCTGAAGACTTTCTCAACGTTTAGACTGTGTTGGACATGTCAGACACTCCCAACCTAATGACACTATTGGCAATGGCCAAATGCCCCCTGGTGGCCATTTTAGAATTAGCAGCTCCTTGCAAATGAAATCCTTAACTTGCTGCTCTGCATGTTTGGCAAATGATGGCCATTTTTGTTTTTTTATCTTGCTAACTTTTATGTTTGTAAATTATTGCATGAGGGTAATGATTGGTGCTGTAATCATTTTTTTCCTCTTGGTATTATTGGTAAATTATCAATAAAAACCAGTTTAAGTTGATCATGTTTTGAACATGGTCTAAACCCTTGGTACTGGATTTGTTCTGGTTCCTTTCATAATGACAGTGTATTTATTCGGATCTTTATTATATAGCAAAATGAACGTCAAAGTTTTTCTAAAAGTTATTGATACGCAGCAAAGACACAAACAATCAAGCCCTGGTTTCTTTAATAGCTCAGAATGAGAACGTTGTCCTTGGTGGGACAACCTTTGGTTTAGGAGTTCCTCTACTGGAATAATATCTTTAGTGATTAAAAATAAAACAAATAAGTCTTTCTTACTGTATTTTCTTCAACAGAGATAAAAATGAACTCCATGTGTGTTATAACATAGAAACAAGAACATTTTTCCAGCTGCACTGTGAATGAATAGTTTTACTTGAAAGTGATCAAAACTCCGAGTGAATCATGATGAAGAAATAAATATCTTCTTGGCAGCTATAAAACTGTTAAGTTCTGTTTAATACAGTCAAGCTTTTCTTCCCAGATGGATTATATGTTGAGGAATTCTTGATGCTTTATGCCTGGGAGCCCAGACATAGAACATCAACTTTGTAAATGGTTTTATAGGACTACCTTGCAGATTTCTTTTGTAAGGTTTCATGAAAATATATTCAATTATTTTTGCACTTTCTACAAGTGTTGCACAAAAATTCCACATGTTCTACACATTGTAATGATCACCCAAACAATTTGAAAAGACTTCTGTTTTGGGAAGGGGTGCTTATATGCACATTTCTGATCCAGTAGCATTCCAGGACTCAACCACAGGGATCAATCTTCACGTTGGGGTTAAAAAAAAACAGAAAAAAATCAACATGTGTTGTTTGGACGAATGCTCTCATGCCATTCCTGCTGTCGTCTGCCGTTTGGTGGACATTGTGAATCTCCTTCGTTGGAGCTGATGGGCCAATAGATTTTCCTTTGTAGTCCAAGATATGGGCTTGTGGTGGAAAACTGAGTCGCATTCTGAGTACCAGTAAGCTGACGGCAGCGTTCCGTTTGAGATTAGGTCGAAAATTTGGGACTTGGCTGTTTAGTTCTCTGTATGTCAGTACTGCTGGAACATGTAAGTAGTCTGGCCAAAGCATTTTTGAATAGCTTGGAGGCGTGAAGAGGATAATTTATCCAAGCCAGTAAACATTGCATTGCATTGCAATCATCTAAACACAATGACAGATGTATGGATTATTCATTATTATATTGCGACTGTGTGTTGTAACTGTTTTGAAATGTTTTCCCTCTTTCTGGATGCTGCTGGTTTCGGACAGGTCTCTCTTGGAAAAGAGGTCGTATGATCTTAATGGGACAAGCCTGGTTAAAGAAAGGTTATTATTATTATTATTATCATCAGTAAACGGTGAAAATCCATATAAGAATCAAAGATTGAACCAAAATCTCAAACGCTGGACTCAGGTGGACAAAAACAAACAAGAACCGGAATGACTGTAAATAAAGCAGGAGCTGCTATGCCTCATCAACCTATAATGCTGTTTGATAAGACTGAGATTTTATTGACACATTATTTTCCTGCAAAGTGAAACAACAAACATCTGAAGTGATTCCATACTTGCACTATCACACTGTCATGGTTTGAATGTTTTGTGTTTGTCTGCTATACAGACTAAGAGTCTTCAGCGTAAAAGAGAAGAATAAAACACACACCTTTAACAGGTTTTTTTTTTTATTCAATCATCTGCTTTATATCCAGCAGTAATGCCCCTATCCTTACTGTTTGTTAAAGTTTATACTTTATACAGATAAAATGAATAATAAAAATAGCTTTAAACAATATTCGATCTTTGATGCCTTGATGATTTGCTTCGGTTTGAAAAAGTAGTGAGTAATGACAGGAGCCCTAACTTCAGGAGGGGAGTCAACGTCCAAACAAGCCATCCAAATATTACATGTAGTCAAATAGATTTGCGGCTCAGCTCATATAATACAATTCTTTACACATTCCTGCCAGCTATTAAATAAAATACAAATAAATATGCTTTTAGACATTCATTTAGATTTAGAGCCATGTATAAACAACCTGGACAGAGTGTTAAACAGAGTGGTGTGAGATGACCTGACATGGAGAATAAAGTCCAAATTATCCATGATATTTTGACTGTCACCATAATTTAGGAGTAAATTTAGTTTGTTTTCCATATAGTTCAGTAGGAACATGTCCTGTATGTTGAGCTCTGTCAATGACTCTACATGTGTTAAGCTGTGTTAAAGAAACCTGCATACCTCTGTCTAACTCTGCAGTAGCTTCTCTCAAAATGAGAATAGTGCATCAGTCTTATGAAATATACATCACTATTTCCATTGACTGGCTGAGGTTCTGGTAAATGAATAGCTGTACTCAATATGAACTGAGTACTTTATGTCTTCAACTGCAAGCAGAATCTTAAGTATTTCACCTCAGTTTGATGGAAACGGTTTGTCAGCGATGAACAGAACATCAAGATCTGTCAGTAACAGGTCAGTTTGGTTTGAAGTGCAGATCGAAACTCATCAAACTGCCTTATAGCTGCTTCTCTGCATTCCCGTTGGTGACGGGCTGCTCCTCCTCTTCCTGACGTCTCCGTCTTTTAAAGAATCCAAGCTGTCAAAAAAATAGATATATCATGGTAAGTTGTTAATGTGTACCCTAACCACAGGCGGTCGCAGCCTGTTGGAGCCCTGGGCGATCAGCCCTACTGGCGCTTTACACCACATTCACTCAAACGCTCACAGATTAATACACCAGTATGCAGATCAGTAGGCAACTTGGGGTTAAGTGCCTTGCCCAGCGGCACATCAACATGTGACGGGAAGAAACTGGAATCAAAACTTCCAAGATGACTACTCTACCACAGTCACCCTGTAATAAAAACCGGAATCATAACGTTGTGAAATTTGACAAATGTATAATTTTTCACTTTTTGTTAATGTTTCAAAGATGCTTTAGATAATCTTATTTGCTATATTGTTACAATAGAGCCCAGACAACGTGGAGGTGTGGGCTGGCAGTGGGTTTGTGTACCTTCCATAAGCCCAGAATGACTAAGCAGAGCAGCAGCAGGCCTCCCAGGGAGCTGCCCAGGATGATCCAGATGGGGACGGAGCTGGGTCCCTCTTTTCTCAGATCCAGGATGGTCTATTAAAGCAACAGTCACAAATCATTTCCTGGCTGAACCTGATCCTCGTTGTGCCGTTTCTGATGTTGACATCCGAAGAGGCACACAGGCATGTGTGTCTTAAGACACAACAGATGTTTTTGCAGAAGGAGAAGCTAGCATTCACTTCTTTTAATCTTATACTTGACTATATTAACACCTTCCTCTAGAGTTTAAATATACTGAATCCTCATGCTCTAAGAATCTAAACTGTACCTGTTTGCTGCTGTTAGCAGTAAAAGTTTGTACACACCGCAGATACAGCTAAAGGAATAGTTGCGGTTTAGTGCAGTCACTTCTAACTTTGTTCTCAAGAGAGATGAAATAGCAGCAAAGATTGTGCCATTCAATTATTTAAGTGCAATTTTGTCAGCTGACATGTGTGAAAAGAATCGAGATTTTAAAACATTTATAAACATTGTATGAATGGAAAAAGTTTCTGTCACATTCACATTGTTTAGCTAGGAAGCAGCTTTTATGAGAGTTTAGACCACGAAAGGGTTTGTGACAGAGCAGAGAATGAAACAGAGAAGAACCCGGCAAAGGAAAGGTTTACAAACACATATTCATAGAGCATGATCTCATGATTCACAGACAATTGTTCTTAATGTCATTGATCGTTTTGATAAATGAATGAGAGATAATTCATAGTTGTGCTGAGCTTAAATAAGAATATTTAGGTACTAAACTTTGAACATAAGTTCATTCATTTTGGAACTTCAAGAAATGTGATTCTTGATAAATGGCACAACACTGACTCTATACCAAACTATGATTAACTGATGTAATCAGAATTATCTCTGAAAGAGAGATAATTCAACATTCAGCAATTAAATTATTAATCAAACAAATAGGTACAAAGCAGCAGTGTTGGGGAACAGGTGGTCTCTGCTGTCACATTTATGGTCATGTGAAAATCTTCAAACATTTTTGAGTAAAATTACTGTACATTTTGAAAGCAGTCAATATTTCAAAGGACCCCAAAATATGATTTGTGGGTTTGGAAACTGATTATTCTAATTATGCAAAGGTCACTGTTCAGGATGCATTCTGGTTTTAATGGCAGAGTTTGGCACAATTTTGGTGCATTTCAATTAAGAATACTAAATAAGAAATACTGTATAAAATTGATGATTTTTGGTCAGCAGTAAACAAAACAGTTTTAGTTTTTTAAAATTCATTTGATTTTCTTATTTTCTCAAGCTATCCAGACTTATTGCCTGGAGAGGTTATAAAACAACATAAGCACTTGGAAATGGACAATGTAAGGGTTAGGTTAAAGTAAAACTTCCCATATTGGAGAATAAAACATGTTTTTACTCCAAAATAACATTGGAGTTATTTTTACATTATCCCAGCTGTACTTGAACGCAGCGTTTCATATGCAGCTGGGTGGAGGCAGCTGGGTTTGGACTTTAGCTGATTTTTCTCTGGCTCATCTAAAAATCTTGATTCAATTAGAGTTACGTAGTTTATTGCAGTTGGAAAATGCGTACGCTGACAAAGTCTTTTGTTTGGGCCATCTTTCATTCTGTATCGGTAATATCAGAGCTGGGTGATGTTCTCTCAGTTAGTTTGGTTTTCACTTTTCAAAGTTGTGTTACAGAACATTGCATTATAGTTGCACAACATTCTGCATGTGTTCTGAACCTGCAGTGCACAGTTACTGATAGGTGACACAGAACATGCACGATTTAAATAGACATGTAGGTCAACTAGTTAGTTAGTAGAAATCAGCACAGTGTTGTACCTGTCGAACAAGGACATCCTCCTGGAGAAACATCGGATTGGTCTTCTCTAGCTGTATTGTGGTAACAGTCAGCAGCTCTAAGGACCTGAAACTCACCTGTAAATGTATATAAAATTGGACTGAAACAGATGTAACAGGTTTAGGGGAGGTGTGATGGACTGGGAGACATTTTCTCTCCCAACTTGGTTCTGATGTCTACACCCAGCAGGATAATGTTTTGTGTCTGAACATCTCAATCTGTTCATGAAGCTGGCAGTGACGTTATGGTACTTCGATGAACTACCACATAAACTCCAACAGAGCAGCCATGGAATTTGATTGAAAAAAAAGATTCACATCACTCAACAGTACTTTACCGATCCCAAACGGAAAGGGTTGTGAAAATGGATGCACAGCCAATGAATGAGCTGCAACTTTAAGGTGCCATCGTGTCAAGATCTCAGAGATGTTTCCAACATTTGTTTTGTTGAATCTAAACACGAAGAACCTAGGCTTTTCAAGGTAAAGAGAGACTTGACTCATACCTGTCAAGTCTCCTATTTTGACCAGATAACTAAAGTCTTTTACTCCTGTTTCCTGCTGTGCTTCCAAATTTGCGTTTTCCCTGAAAACCCCTCAGCCCCCACACAGCACACAGTACATTAAAATTCTGACAATTTGGGTTCTCGATGGGACGTCCTGCTGTACATTAGAATATCTGCGTCACCCTTCTTAACTTTAAATTGAAGGTTAGAGTGACATCTCTTGGTAACTCTAGGAATTTTTTAAAATCATCACACAAACATTGGCAGGAAATCTCCATCCAGGTTCAGCACTAACAGCTGAGAGTGCATGTAGAAGTTCCTTGTCTTTTTTCAAATCACTTGTCTTGATGGACCAGTAGGTCATTTTAAAAACAAGTCCTTGTTTTTAGAACCACCTAGGCTGGCAGCTGATCTCCATTAACTCTTACTCTGCCTCAATAAGCAGTGAACTAACTTCAGCTTTATTAGACTAAAACAAACATGGCAACTTACAGCCTGCAGAGTGGGTAGCTGAAGTCTTCCTCTGAATGTGAGCCTCAGCGCCTTGGAGGGCGACAGGCTGAGCATGCAGAGAAGCGATATGCTCCCACTGTTACTGGAGTTCTGCACAAAATGCACACACAAGCAAATACAGAAAGAATAAAAACTATTTCATGGGTGGTTTTTTCATTTATAAGGAAATAAAAAAAAGAAATGTTTACTCTTACCAGCTGAGACAGATGAGTCAGATCCTCTGGTTTACGCAGAGCAGTAGTTTTAATAAGAGGTAGCAGGCAGCTGGAATTAGTTCCTTGCTGAGAAAACAAACCAAATGCCAACAGTAAAGTGTATGCAGTGATTCAACTATAACTAAATTTGCTATTCTTGACAATTTTTTAAAGGTTTTATTGGCTCTACTGGCCTTTATTTGATTGTGAATTGACAGGAAAGTGGATAATGAGAGAAGGGGGAAGATCACCAGGCTGGGAATCGAACCCGTGACAGCTACTGCTACTTTTTTTAAATCTATATTCAGAAATTTATTGACTTGAAACATTTGTCTTGCTGAAAAATTACTCTTAAGATAGCTTTGTATTATTTCAAGTGTATCAACACTTAATACACTTTTTGTGTTTTAGCAGGTCAAGTGTCATAATGATACAAAACAGTGAAATACATATTAAATATATAACATAAATTACCTGTTCGATGCTATAATCTGTAATGTCCACCAGCTGGTTGCCCTCCTTGGTCACAGCCCAGATGTCAGCTTGTAAAATAATGTCCTTTACAAAGAAGATTCCCAGGTTCTGAACCTGTGAAAAGTAAATTATGCATCATGTAAATTTATACATGAGATACAGCCCCAGTCAGAGGTTGCCATTCCACATGTGAGCATTAATGTCATATTAAATTTGAGTGATTTATTTGAACTATTTTGGATTATGCAACAAATAACTCCAAAGTGCACTCAAATTCTTCAAAAATATTGGGTGCATAAGTTCTATTTGTGTGGATTTCTGCTTGGCTATTAAGGCTTAAAATCAGACACACTTACTAACATTTGACTTAATTATCCTTGGCAACTCGGACGATGATGACATAAACAAGCTTCTTGTATGATGTTAGCCAGCCGGTTGCTGGCAGAACGTGTAGCGTTCATTTAAACTGATTGGTCTGTTTTCAGGTTTTGAGGACTCCTAACCGATTTTTGTTGCGTTTGCTGTTGTTCTTATTAATTTTCATGTCTACTATTTTGAAGGTAGTTCTGTTCAGTATTCCACACTGCCATTCGCCGGCCACACTGATGTTTAAACATTCAACATAGTGCTACCACCATATCTGATTGTTAACATGGTATTCTAAGGTTTAAAAGCTTCAGCTTGAAACCCACAAACATACTTAATCTTTGCTCTTAAGTCAAGTTTGAAAGTAATTTACTTTTTTTCAGCGACGACCTTCCAGCAGTTGCCACTTCATGTCCTGATGGTGACCATTTGGATTTCCTTCCAAACTTTGGAGAATTTCTTAATAGTTTTTAGATATATTATTCATAAAAGCCCATCTATGGACAAGTGCTGCAAATGAACTTACGCTATAAGAAGCATTGCTGTTTATTCAGTTTATTCATGTTAAAGTGCCCCTTTCAAATAAACCTAGTTAAATTTAAAAGTGCTGACACATCTAAATGCCTTCTTTGAATACTTTTATTCAAATCAGTGAACATAGAACCAAGTTACTTAGAAATGGTTTCAAAAGACCATTAAAACTTGACAAAATCTAAAAAAAATGTGATTCTTCAATTAAGAGAGTGCGGTCAAAGTAACACTCCTGTTGTTGACAAAGAGCTTCGTCTTACCAGCTTCAGTCAATCATGATAGATTAGGGAACATGGCGGCTCAGCCTGACTCAACAGTAAAAGGATTTGGAAACTTTGAAGCATTTAGTTTTTAGTGTCCGTTTCAATGATCTGTTGCTCACAAGTCACTGATTTCATTTTGACATTTCCAGTAATTCTGGATAATTTAGTGTTAGGCACATAGCCACAATTAATATGAACAATGCAAACATCCAAACCTCATGAATTTACACTAAAAAACTATGAGAGCTCTTTGTTCAACTGCATGAATATTTCCTCTTTGTAGCTGGTTAGTCAGCATTAACTTGCATTAAAGGTGAGGTTGAAGGTCGGGAAGGCGGTGTCTGGTTCTTCTCCGGAAGAAGAGTAAAACCCAGACCTGATCTCAAAACGGTGAGGATCGGGGTCTCTGTCAGTAGAAACAAAGGAATTCAGCTTTAACAATGTGTTATAATGCCAGTACAGCACACACACACACACACACACACACACACGCGCGCACACACACACACACATAACTTTAGATTCATACGGTGAAAGAGCTTTCAAAGGACATTTTCAAATGGGTAGTATGTTTTTTCAAAAATACTGTTTACATAAATTACCTGATAAACTAGCATTCATGTCAGGTTCACCATTCTTTTACTTTTAAACGGCTAAATTCTGTAAGACCCACCTGGTGAAGAGAAGGTCAGCTTGATATTTTAAAGGGAGGATGATGTTATTGGTGTTGTCGTCTGGGTATCCATCCTCTCCCTCACTGATTAACACATGGAAACATTTCAAAACATTTGAGATAAGCTAGCCTTCACATTGTGGTGTAAAAGTCTATGTAATTAATTTCAGTTTATTCATTAAACTCAGCTTATTTATGCAGCGCCAATTCACAATGCATGTCATCTCAAGGCACTTTACAGAAAAAAAAAAAAAAAAAGTCAAGTCAATTCAACAATAATCCTAGTTATCAAAAAGTTCAGTTTAACATTCAAACCGGAGAAAATAAGTTTTCCATCTAAGGAAGTTGAGTGGACTGCATCAAGTCATTTACTCTTCCTGGATGAGGATGTAGCAATAGCAGATATTCACTTGAATTGTGTTGATGACTTTACAGCAATCAGTCATTGGTGCAAAGAATGAATGTGACAGTGGAGAAGAAAAACTGCCCTTTATGGGAAGAACCAGAACATGGGGATAGAAGGCGGTGAAGAGACATAATATAAAGTCAGGGAAGCAGAGCGGCTGAATATTGAGTGTAAGTTGCTGCACTACAGGGCAATTCTTGTATGAATATAATATACAATAATTCTGGAATCAGTAATATGACTCAGGTTTTGAGCAATTCATTCAGGACTCGCACATCGCTAGCAGGTTAGCGCAACTGAATATATTCCTTTGTTAGTGTCTGGACACCCAGTTACAGCCTTGACCATCATCTGGCCACCTTTGAATTAAACTCTAGTTCTATCACTGCATGGAGCAACATTCAGATATTTCTATATCAATCCTAGTGTAAAGTTTCTCTAGCAAAACTAGAGCACTAAATGTTTAAACTGTTGCATTAACATTTAGCCAAAAATACTTAATACAAAGGAGTTTGTATGATGGGATGTAGGCTTTCAATAAAATACTAACAATTATTGTTATAATTATAATATAAATATTGTATTCTTTAAATAATGCAAATTTACTCAAACTAACACATTGCTAAAATGATAAGCATCAGAAATAACAAGTTTCTCACCTAGTCGTTACCATGGTGACCTGTGCCGAATGAAGAAAGACGGAACGGCTGAACTCCAACTCCAGATGAAAAGTTACCTGGATTGGAGCAGGAAAAAAAACGGTCACAACCTGCACAGCCCGTCGTCTCATCTCCCTTACAGACATTTGCTTAGCTAACATGTGAAGGTGATTTAGATAATAGGTAATATACAGATGCTAATCTGTATCTGGCCAAAAGATGCCTCACTTGATATGTAGATTGTATATTAGTACTAGACCATTGGAAAAAGGTGATGTAACAAATCCATCAAATATTCTTCTACACTGGCCTTCCCAACAACCATCTAATCTCTGCAAATATATTTCACCTTACATCTGACTTAATATTTGGCACCTGGACAAAATACTAAGGCTGATAGGTGTTTACGCCGTGTTCCAAATTATTATGCAATTGATATTTTCTCAGATTTTCAATGAAAATGATGGTCAGTATAATTTTCAAGTCATGAACTATTACAGTATAAATCAAATTTTACTGAACAAAGCTCCCCATGAGAACAGGATTTCTTTCAAAAATAAAAAACTCAAAATGCACTGTTCCAAATTATTATGCACAGCAGATTTTCTAAACATTTTATGGATTATAAAGAACTGCAAACTGTCGTTATTTGAATGTGCAGCATTAAGTGATCACATGTACTAAAATCAAAAGTTATTTCAATCAAAAACATCTTAACAGACCGAGTTACATGCTAACATAGGACCTTCTTTGGTATCACCTGCACAATTCTTGCATCCATTGAACTTGTGACTTTGTGGAAAGTTTCTGCTTGAATTTCTTTGCAGGATGTCAGAAAACCTTCCTAGAGCTGCTGTTTGATATGAACTGAATTCCACCCTCAGATCTTCTGCTTGAGGAAACTCCAAAGGTTCTCAATAGGGTCAGAGGTCAGAGGTCAATGGTGACAACACCATGAGTTTCTCCCCTTTTATGCCCATAGCAGCCAATGACACAATGGTATTCCTTGCAGCATTCATTGTCATGCATGAAGATGATTTTACTACTGAAGGTCTGGCTCTTCTTTTTCAGAAAGTCCATATACTTTGCTGAGGTAATTTTCACACCTTCGGACTCTGAAGGGGCCGACCATCTCTCTCTCTCTCTCTCTCTCTCTCTCTCTCTCACTCTCTCTCTCTCTCCCCATGATTTCGGCCCAAAAAGTGACGTCACAGCCGTGTTGGGACGTGGTGGCCATCCACCACCAATCCACTACTGCGTCCATCTGGACCATTCAGGATTGCACAGCGGTCATCAGTGAACAAGTCTGTTGGAACATTAATCTTCATGTAGGGCTGGCCCCACTGCGACCGATTCTGCTTGTGAGCTCTAGTTAGGGGCCGAATAGTAGGCTCATGCACCGCAAACCTCTGGAGGAACCTCCACCTTGAGGCTCCAGAGGCTAAGAAGCTAACATAAGCTCAGTAAATTAAGCAGACGTCCATATAGTGTAAGATTTATTTGAATTATATAATGGCCATGCCATCAAGTTTCCCAGTAGAAAGTGTTCAGCACTGGAAGCTTCCCTCCAATCTAAAAACATTGCTCTTTTATTACCAGACATTCTGATGAGAAAGGCTTAAATGAAAGCCCTCTATATTTAACCCACCTGCGACAATGACCTCATGAATGGAGCACTGATGTTGCAGCTTCTCTGCGACGCCGTCCTGTTCTCAGTGGAACACTCAATCTGGATATCTGATTGGTCCTGTGGGACAGGATGCACGTCACTGACACACACAGCCACCTTCAATCCCGATACACAGAAAGACATTCGAGTACCTTGACTAAGAGACTCGAGAAGAGAAGGTTAGGGGTTGTGGAGATGTCGAGGGAAGTTCTGAATGCATTCTCCCCTCGGTTCTGAAGCTCAGCAAACACAATCATCTTCCTCCGTCCAGTCTCAACAACAAACATTTTCTCTTCATGCTCCTTTCGATGGCTGCAGAGTGAGGAGGTGGCATGTTTCCTTGTGCTGCAGAACTGCCTTCAGGTGAAACAAATACATATTCTTTTCCAATCGATCTTGATGTATGTTTACATTTTGCAAACAGGGTTGACTACCCACAGAACATTTAACAGGTCAGTGTGAGTGTGGAGGACGAGGTCAGGAGTGCAGGTATCCTCCTCACATCCGTTCCAGAACGGAAGCTGCAGGAATGATAATGACAAACATTACTTGCAATATGAGAAATGATAAAGCACACAACCATCAGAAATAATAAAACAAAAAAATATAATAATTAGGCTCAAGAACACTTCACATAAGCAAGAATAAAGATACAAAAAAAACCTTATTAATCAGTGGAAGGATTAGAGGAAACATATCCAGTAGATTGCATCGAGATTGAGAATGAAAATCCTGTTTTGGGTCATGCAACATTATATATTGCATTTAAAAGGTTTTGACTAGAAAGCTCCAAAACTTCTGTTCATTTATATTTTTGGAGTCTCCTGCTGGTGTGACGTGGATCACATAACCTAAGAATAATTAGAGCGTCATAAACTGATTGTGGGATGTCCTCCTTCAGAAGTTTCTTATCTGAAATATTTCGGGGTGACAAAAACAAACTCAAGAAATCTGCAAAGGAGAAAATGCTTTTTCACAGCACAGCGCAAACACACACTTTACACAAATATATGAGACATTCACCTCAGTTCGTAAGGTGGTTGGCCAGTCTGGGTCCAACACCGGCCCCTTGACCTGGCTCTGAAGTCCTGCCTCCACAGCAACCACTATAGGCCGCCTGTAATCTGTTATGTCCTGTTTATACAAATGGTGGTTTTGCTTTTATAGAGTCACACCAAGCAAAACTTATTACGTTGAGTATGTTATGTCAAAAAGGATTTATTCTGACCTGCACAGAAAAGCCAAGGCGCTCGCATTTCTGATGGCCAGTGTGTAGAAGGAGCGTTCTGGGCTGCTGCCGGAACGATTCATCCAGGACGGCCCAGGGGGAAAATCGCCTCTCATCAAAAACCAGACTGTACCAAACAGCTTAAGAGACATAAAGAAAAGGAGAGGTTAAAGATAGTAGTAAAGATAGTAATCATCACTAGTCATTTCATGTCCAGGTTCTACACACAACAGTCAGTTTGTAAAGACTGTTGTCTCCTGAAATAGATGCTTTATATTCCATTAAATGTTCTTAAGGAGCATTAATGCCACCTTTACTAACTGCTTTACAAGACTAGAACAATAATATAATGTGGGAAACCATTTATCAAAACTGGAAGGATTAAAACGCTGTGGTTCATGTTGCCAGTTAACATTGTCACTCTTGGGTCTCTCCCAAAAAAAGACACCTGAAGATGGGCACTTTTTGTTGATTTTTAGTAGTGCACTGACCAAACCAAACTTGTCCAGACTTACCCACCAAGCCCCTGCTTCAGACCACAACTATAAGTTGAAAATGACCTGCAACAGAATAAGTCAGCCAACAGAAAATGTGCAGGTTTCACTCACCAACTTCCTTTCTGTAATCTTTCTTGTCTTTTGTCATACTGTCCAATCTCAGACAGACAACAACTGACATGCAAGTGACCTCCTTCCCGCCACGCTGACAGTCCTTATTGAAGATGTTGATCTTCTCCGGTTCAAAAGTCATTTTGGCTTCAATTCGCACTACGCCACGGGACCTGAACAGAAAGAACACTCTGTGTCCACATTTGATACTGGCAGGATGTTCGTCATAATTCTTCATTCAAAGGCTATTTTTAAACAACAAAAAATAATGGAATAAATTATGGAGATGGAAAAAGTCCATAGGCAGTACCACCTCTTTGGAAAAAGATTCAGTGATGAAACGACTTAAAAACACCAACCAATGAAAACATTTAATGTCCCTGGCCAGGAGAGCAGCTGAAGAGATAGCAGGTGACTCCAGAACTGAACGTCTTTGTCGACAGGGGAAGGAGACTCAACACTTTCTCCAAAGTTCTGAACTTTTTCCTATATGGCGCCACTTCTCAGGACAGTCGCAAACGAGTTTGCATCATTAAAGTGGCGAATCAAAAACTACCAACACTTGAGACAAGCAATCTTCAGTCTTACCAGATGATGACGGCAGCGCCGAGAGCTCCCACGGCCAAATCCACAAGCCCGTCTCCATTGACATCCAAAACTCCATGAAGACTTTGACCAAAGTACAGCAGACCTGCAGAAAACCCAGCTGCAGAAATACGCTGGAAGAGCAAAATGAAGATAAATCATAGATCATACATTGACACAGAGCTCTTATGTCTAACAGAAAATATTAGTTTCTTGTTCTCATTTCAGTGAGAACTTCACAAAGACAACATGACTATTTTCTCTCAAAATCCTAGTTCTAACAACTTAAAGAAGCAGTTAGTTTTTTTTTTGTCACCCACAAGTGCCTCTATTCAGGTATTTAAGTATATTATCCACCAGCCTCATTTAGTGTTCTGCCTTTGTTTCTCTCATTCACACAAAATTATTTTCTCTTTTTACCAGAACATACGAATATTAGCTGTCTTACTTCTCCTCCCTAGTCTTATTAAAGATCAATAATTCACTGGCTATTAGGAATTTTTCCATTGTGAAAGCGGACCAAACAACCGACCCATACTGCCACATCCAGGACCCTTCAGCTGTAAGTTCAAAGGTCAATGGAATGGCATGGTTCAGGTGGAGCTACTGGCGTCACACAGCACAGTCCATTATTCATTTATTTATTAAGTTTACTTGGTAGGAACAGATACACAATAACATCGACAAACTCAACAAAACAGCAGTCTGGGCTTTTATAATCCAAGGTAAGAAATGAAATAATAGTATAACATAGCAGAGAGTAGTTTAAACAACATAAATAGAGTCATACACATGAAGCAGACGTGGGAAAGATTGAGTGGGGAACAGAAAAACATAAATGTTTTGTGACAAGCACCAGACATACTGATGCAATGAGGAATGTGCTGCACTAGCATGTTTCATACTTGACATGTTAGCCGTTTGAGTTGAACCCTGCCTGACCAGTCAGAGTCCAATATTGAAACGTTCTCCTGAATACACCAGACCAGGAAATGTCAAACCAAACCGAGCCCTGCTGTACTGCTCAGTGGAAAAAAGCCAAAGGATTCCTGTTTGCTTTTGCTGTAAACTACAAACAATTTAGAGATTGTGCATCTAAAGATATACAATATATAAAAAATAAATATTTCTTAAGCTAATTACCTGTTTGTAATATGGTCCAATCATCTTGTTCTGGCTGTGAAATATATAAATAGCTCCCTGACGGTCATCTTCTAGAGGAGCTCCCACCACAAGCTCCTTACAGCCATCTCCATTCATGTCAGCTATTTGAGTCAGTGCTGAACCCAGACGAGAGTTTTGAGAATGGTGGGGAACTTCAAGTACTCCATGAAATGTGAAGAATGCCTAAAGACATGACAGTTTGTTAGCTTTAACCGATGAAACTTTCACATGTATCAGAAGGAAGTTCTAGAAATAAGTAAATACGTGCAGCATATGATAGATATGCTGCACGTATTTACTTATTTCCACAATTGCTTGTAATGCTGTATTAATGTTCAGTCATTTGTTTTTGCTGTCAGTGTTAAAAAGCCTTCCTGAAAAACTAGTTAACTGGTAACTATCTATAAACCACATCTTTCACCAATGTAAACATTAACAGTTAGCATTAAGCTACTTAAACAAAATTTTCTGTACCTCAGATGACAGAGAGTATATGTAAATCCTTCCTCTTTCCCAGCCTTGATTGTAATACATGGGTGCTGCAACCAAAAGAAAGTCAGTGTAGCCATTTCCATCGATGTCCATTGATAACAGCCCACTGCCGAAATATGAACCAATCTGTTGATAGAACACAAAAGAAATAAATTTAATTAAGGAAGTGGAGTTTAGAATTTACAACATATCAACAGCATATTCATTTAGGGGATGCCTACAGGCCAGGCTATCAACATGCAATCTATGTCTTTATTACTTATATTTGTTGCACATATAATTATTAAAAATTCACAGAGTAAAGTTTGCACTTGATATTTAATGCTGTAGATTTAATACACACTATATAATATGTGTATATATATAGTGTGACTATATACAGTATATATAGCTATATATATTATTATTATATTATTATTTATTCAATGTGAGTCTCATGGCCATGCACATTTAATGATGTGTGTGTGCAGAAGACCTGCTGTCCCAGAAGTGCCTGCAGGATAGTGAGGTTTCCATTGTTCTTCAGGGTGAATATGATGACCTTGCCAGTGTGGTTGAACCTTGGCGCTCCAGCTATGTAAAGCTGAGAGCCACGAGATGAAATAACTGCATCCACTGAATAGCCTGGAATAAAAGTTGAGAATAGTTTTCTTTAATTCTCCGCAGAGTAAAGTTTGCACTTCAATTCTATTCAATTCCACTTGAATAGAATTCCAACACAACCCCTTCTGAAATCCAATACATTCAAAATGTTAAAGGTTAATGAAATTCCACTGAAACAAGCAGCTCAACACGTTTAATGTTACAAGGTGTTTCCTAAAATGCAACTAGACATGCAATCCGTAATCACGACTAGAAAGTCAAAATTATTAGACCACATAGTTTACTAGCTTCTTTAATCCTCACTAGACCTGCCTTTTGCTGTTATGAACTGCTGCAGATATGGTACACAGTAGTATACTACCATGAATACTTGCCTTACTAACTTTATTTAGACGTTTTTGTAATTTGTTTAGTGCAAAAATCCTGAACAGCATAGAAGTTTGCCCCTAAACTTGACTAAGAGCAATTAAAAATAATTAAAATTACCCAAATAAGCAGCGTGGTTCTTCAGAGCTTCTGGAAACTCATCTTTGTAAGAGGATTTTGGTGAAACAACTTTACCACGCTTAGTTTCCTTTAGCACTGCACCATTCCAATCATAGGCACCCACTGCTCCAAGCAGAACACCATCCTAAAAAAAAAAAATGTTTTTACCCAGGATAACATGCAACACATCAAACGTGAATAAATCCAAAATAAAAAACGAAATACGCAACTCAAATGGCCATATTGTCACGCTAATTTTGGCCTTAAAACTGCACTATGTAACTTTTATAGAAGATATGTTTTTACATGTTTGTCACTATTCCATGACAGTATGGTATGAGACAGATAATTAGTTCCCACTCCAGTCCAGTTGATAGCAGTAATGCACCTTTATGATTTGTCTACTAAGCCCCATTAAACACCAGACGTAAACAAGCTTAAAGACTAAAAGCCATTTTAGATGAAAAGGAGACAATGAAATGAATGCACAGTTTCTGATTCAGTATCACACAGATATAAAAGTGCTTTCCAAAAGAAGAAAAATGTTTTTTCATCTTGTGTTTCCTGGTTACATGGATTGACACATGTTGCTCTACGACCCCAGAGTCATTGATCTATTTTTTAATTTTATTTTGATGTCAAGTTGTAGATTACAGACACTTTCTTTTAAGCTAAATGTAGCTAACTTCATTTTTTTTTTTGGCACAAACATTCAGGTCCTCTTTTTAAGATGCTCTTACTGATGTTTAAAGCTCATAATGGTGTTTATTTATCAGATTTAAGGTAGATATATGAACTGAGGTTTGTTGAATAAAAAATTGATTTGTATATATTTTACTTTATAAATCACTGAACAAGAAAATGCTTGTCACAATATGAGCTACTTACATTGACAAAATGTGAAGAGAAACCAGCTTGAGCCATCTGCAGACCAAACCCCTTACCCTGACTGCTAACGCCTAGAAAGCAATCAGAAAACAGAGGGATCAGACTCTTATCTGTACATTCTCCACACTGCCTCAGTCAAAATCTAAACTAAAGAAACCAACCCCCTAACTTACCTTCCAAGGAGAAAATTCTTTCTCCAAGAGCGTCCACAATATCCTTGAGTGCAGACTCGTCTGTGACTTTGAAGAAGTGCTCCTCATCAGGATCGCTGGCAATGAACTTGATTTCTTTCAGAAATGCCTCAGGGTTTATTCCACGCCGATTGTAATAACCCAGAACCTGAACACACACATAGGTACAGACGTGCAGTCAGGGGAGGCAGGGGAGGCTCATCATGGAAAAATAATATATAATAAGAGAATTTATATTGCTATTTTCACCATGTGTGACAGACTGGCGACCTGTCCAGGGTGAACCCCGCCTCTCACCCGGAACGTTAGCTGGAGACAGACACCAGCATCCCTACCCACCCCACTAGGGATAAGGGTGTTAGAAAATGGATGGATGGATGGATGGATGGATGGATGGATGGATGGATGGATGGATGGATGGATGGATGGATGGATGGATGGATGCAGGGATGGATGGATGCAGGGATGGATTTTCACCTTGTGTTTTGTACTATAAAGTATTTATTTTTTATTTAGCTTAACCAATTTTGATGATTTTTTTCTTCAAAATGGCTGAATTTTCACAATTTCCCATTCAAATGCTTAGAAGTGAAGCTGGTGAGGCAGCAGTGAGCTGAGCCTCACCTGGGATTGACCAACCTCTGGCTGCCATTGCATGGGAGCATGTTGCTCCTGTCTGTACGTCGCCAATAATATGATTAAAAAACATTTAATAAATGAACTGATTTTCCATAATTTAGCTCATGTATATATTGTACAGTGTTTTTTGTCACCAACTGCGTGTGTAACGTGTTTCCTGTGCTGAGCAGCGATCAGAACCTACAGAGAACAGATTGGAGGTGAGGCAGGCAGTTCTCCTGCCTCATGGCAGGGGGCGCTCATGATCCCAGACGTTGGTCTTGTGACTATTGATAACATGTACAAGAATAGTCTGCCATCCAACGTTGTGAGCTAAATTTCCATATGTAAACAATAACAAGGGGGCGAGGAGGGTCTATATTTGTAAATCTGATTCTGGTTAAGTCAGTGTCTCACCAGCTATGAATCTCACCACACATCACTGCACATAGACAGTGAACACAAACATTTTAATTTCATTGACAAAAAAAAAAATCAAAACAACTTGTCTTATCTGGATGGAATATAAAACCAAGAGCAGAAACTGTAGTATAGTACGAGACATACAAATGGAAAAGGAATTTCTTAATATAATGGCAGCGTCTTTGTACCAAATAAAGAATTCTGGTCTGGCTGATCTTTGGAAATAAAGGCTAATTTTAGTATTTAACTTAAGAACAGCTGGGTGAATTGCATATTAAAAAGATCAGCCAGTCCAGGATTCTTTATTTGGGATAAACTCATGGTCACAGTTCATGTTTGAAGACCAAAGGTAAAGGTTGGAATGAAGAGCAGCGATTTTCACCCCATAAAAACCAGCACAGTGCCAACCAGCATTACCACATTTTAGGCTTTCTAGAAATCTCCCCAGCCATCCTGACATCACTCATAAAATGTTTCACTTGGGGCACAGTCTAATCCCATCAGGGACGAAGCAGTCCACCTTCTGCTGGATGAAAATCATGATCTCAAACTTGAGTAGGGAATCATTCATATTTCTGCTTTAGATATAAAATTGGGACTCACTGCAATAGCATACATGGTGATGTTTTCCTTCTTGCTTTGATTGACCACTTCCATCAGCTGAGGGCTGTCATGTGATTCACCATCTGTGATAACAATCATCACCTTCTGAGCTCCCGGCCTGCCGCCACGCTGGAATGCCTCCAACCTGCAGTGAAGTGGAAAGATGTTTCATAGCTTCAGTATATCCTAATACTGAACTACTGATTGATTGATTGATTCATCTTCTAGTTCTACCTAGTTTCCTTATGTGATCTCTAACTTAGGAAATATTGTGAACAAGAGATATTTGTCAAAGGTTGAACTTTGACAAATATCACATTGTTTGCTATATTTTGGCTCACCAATTAAATTCAGTTAAAATGCTACGTAATTTAAGAATGTGCTGACATTCTGACCAGCTAGCTGCTAGCATGACATGCAGTTTAACTGTTCAGACATAAGTTCCTTTGAAAAACATTAGGTGCTTGTCCAATTTCAATTTAATTCAAATCAGTTTGTTTGTGAAACAAATATTGTCTTGAGGCAGTTAACAAAAACTCTTTGCAGTTCAATCATATATATGTTACAGTTAATAAACAGTAGAATAAGATCAGTTAATTAATTAAATTGACTTAAAAAGGTTATATGTAAGGAATCCCAGCAGACTGCATTCAGTCCTGGACTTAGTGACAGTAGAAATTGCTTGCTCTCATTGACTTTTCAGCAATGCCCCATGCTAAGCATGCAGGTGGCAACAGCGGAAAGGAAACACTCTCCTTTAACAGGAAGGAACCTCCAACAGAACCAGAACCTGGTTCAGTATAAGAGGCCATCTACTACAACCAACTGGGGCTTTGAGAAGACAGAGTAAGACAGAGAAAGTAACAATTTAACAGCAGGAGAGAAATACCACTTAAAGGAATGAAATTCAGTCATATTCCATCAAAGAACAGTAGATACATTAGTTTACCCAAACATTTTAAAATAACTCTTAAAATTCAGAAATGGCAGTGACAGGTAGTGATATATATTAATTTGATCAGCATTCTGTCGTACCGGGCCACACTGATCCCCAGAGCTGTCCTGGTCTCCTCTCCACCTCGTTGGTCAATGTTCCTGGCAGCGTCCAGCACATCCTCCACTGTGTGGTATTCACCCAAACTGAACTCATGGACGACTGTGGAGCCATACTGAATAACTCCCACCTACAATCAAATCACACTTCACTGAACTGTCATTTAGATAAAGTGTTGCTCACAGTAGTATACCCAAAATCAATGGACTGCATGCTTTCCTGTTATGAATTGACCTGCTCTTAAGAACATTTTAAACAACAAAAGTATTCATTTATGCAACTAAAGCCGGAACATGTGATTAAGACATATTGGCATATGTGGTATGGTGAAGCTATTAATTCTTATTTTGAAGTAGAACCTAATGCGTTTTGTCTCTGTTTTGTGTCTGGGCGTGCAACAGACAAACCTGTGTCTGACCTGGGCCAATGTAGAACTTCTGCAAGATGTTCATGATAAAGTTCTGCACCTCATACCAAGGGTAAATGGAGTTGGACCCATCCAGAACAATGACGATGTCCATAAATGTTTCACACCCTAGAGGATTGAAATGGACAGACAGCAAATTTTAAATTCTATGTATGTAAGTGTGTGTGTGTGTGTGTGTGTGTGTGTGTGTGTGTGTGTGTGTGTGTGTGTGTGTGTGTGTGTGTGTGTGTGTGTGGATGCATTACTCTGTAGAGCCGGTGCAATAGTCTGGGTGAGTTTGAAGTTCCGGTTGGCTTTGGTGCAGATTCCAGTGCTGTACAGAGAACTTCCACATTCATGGGACCAGAGAGGACCACAAGTCTAGGGACACATTTATGTGCATCAAATATATACATATATACATGCACACAGAAAAAATTCGAAATCATATAAAATGGGGCAAAATATGTGGATGAGGATTAGATTTTTTTTTAAGTTAATTAGTTAAAAGAAATTCAAAGTTTTTGACTATGATGAAAAAAAAATGTCTGCATTGGTCCACGACATAACATCCCCCAAAATAAATTTGTGGTTGTGTCAAAATGACAAAAAGTTCAAGAACTATGAAAACATACAACGTCTTCAAAAGACGTTATATGTTCACAAAACACACCCCTCTTTTCCTTAATATCAGCTGCAAAGAAAGATCTAAACTAATAATGTAGTCATTTCTTATCTCTCTTGACAAAATCATTTGTATAATTTAACATGTTGAACACTGATAGGAACTAAACCTGACCAAAGGGCCTGCCAAGGTAGTCATGACATCATGGAGTGAGCAAATCGGACGAGCGTTGTGTTAGCGAACCTTGATTTCTACAACAGGTCTCTACCCTCCACAGAGATTTTTCTATTACGTTGGTAGCAAAACTGATTTTTTCCTACCTTTACTGTGTATGTTTTGAAATTTGTTCGGTGTAAAAAAAAGTTCAAAAATGTATTATTTAAATGAAATCAAATCAGTGTGAACTCTCACCAAACACTTAGAGGTACATCGATAAAGTAGCTTACTAACTTTAGCAGCAACTCAGCCAATCACATGGCAGCAACTCATTGCTTTAAAGTTAATGTGTGGTGAAAACACCTTGCTGAAGAAAAAACTGTAATAAAATGATTAGGTTTTTTTTTTTTGAGATGGACAAAACTCCAAATGTTCCAACTTGGGCCGGGACTTAAAAGTGTTCATTTCAATTAACTAATAATATGGATTTTAATTCATCTCCAGTTCTAACTCAGTTAATCATGTTTTTGTTTTTTACATATCAAAGTCCTAAGCCGGAACCATTTTATTGTGTTTCTGGTACACCCATAAAATTGACAACCAAGTGACGAACACAAACGACAGCCATGGATGACAAAGTCATGTTTATTTGCCTTTATTGTGTTTGTTTTTTTTTTGAAATACACAAAACAAATGACACTGGATAATTTCCAGTGGGCAAATTATGTTCTATTCCCACTGGAAGATCATTTTTGCCTAAAAAAAAGAAAAAAGAAAGAAACAATTTGATTGGATGCTGAAAAACACTATTGCTGTATTCAAATGAACGCAACAATAGTCTGAATGATCTGAATGATCAGCGGTTCCTGAAACAATTGAAAGCTGAATGGCTATAACTCTTCACAAGAATTTGATGGTTAAAGAACCAAAATAACAGATTAAAAGCAATAAATATCTTTGTTGTTGAACAGGTCTATTTATTCGAGAATTTTGCTGGGAAAAAAAAGGTTTTTGAATTGAAAATGGTGCTTATCTTAGCTATGGTTTTCAATTAAAATGTGTGTGCAAATAATTATAAACCCTGCAATTAATTCCCACCACTAGTTCCAACATCTTGCTGAATCTACCTGCAGGCTGTTTCTAATGGAGTGACTGATGAGAATGAGTCCATGCCAGTAATTGTTCCAAATCCATCCAAGCCATATCTACTGGCAGGTGTGGTGGGGACAGAAAGCTGTGACCAAACAGCATGACAGAGTCGTCCTCCATGTCTTCTGGCGAATCCTGGCTAACATTAATTCATTCCAAACTCAGTGTGTTTTTTGCAACTCACCACAAAGCTGTTATCCTTGGAGTTGGAGGTCAGTGTCATTCCTAGTCTCATCTTGTCCTTCCTCTCTGTCACGTTGTCCAGAGAAAGTTTTCCTGATCAGAATCAAAACAATCTAGATGTGAAAAATAAAACGTAGCACATTCCATCACTACATTCAGCTATCCTTAGTTATGTTAAGGCAATTAGGATGTTCTTTGGATTAATCAGGTTCCTTTCCTTTTTTTCCATCTTGAGTGGAACAAAATTGGATTTCGGACACAAACATCACCCTTAAAAGCTCTGTAGGAAAAACAGCAATTTAAAGTAGAGTGCTGCCAGACAGCAAGGGGACTTTAACGAGGCCCCCTGCTGGGCTGTCCACAGACTGGAATGCTAGCTATTCCACAAATTCAAAAATGCATGTTTCTATCAGCATTGTGGTCATGGTAGGGCATACACAGCTTGAATCAAACATCGACATGAATCATATGCATTCGAAGGGTCACATTTTACAATGAGTACAGATTTGTTATTTTGACTGTGTTCCTTTGGCCCAGTGGTTTCCAAAGATTTTCTGAGCCCCCCTATCGATTGCAATAAAATCCCCCCTCCAAAAAATCAAGTGGGCACACACACCGTTCAACCAGACATAAACCTGTACACATATTTTGTTTTCAAACTTCACTGAAGTTTATTTCACACTTCAGGTTGCAACAAAACAAACTACAAGCCATCTTTACAGTGAAACACTTTTGTGTAACAGTTTTGTTTTTTTTTTAATTCATCCATACTGCTTCCCGCTCCCCCTGTAATGGGTTAGGGCTAACCCACGCCCCACACTTTGGGAACCAGTGCTTTAGAGTAAGGATGCTGACCAACTGCCTAGGCATAAGCATTTGATGGTAAATATGGAATTATGCTCTAATATTTGGATAAAGACAAAAAAATCACACCAAAACAAATCAAAGTAGTATTTATTAATTCATCTCTGAAATTGTCTTTTTAAACTGTGTTACCTTTACAATGATAACATTTAGCAATAGACGTACTGTGGCTCCATCAGTGGAGAAAAACTCAGCTGAAGTACTAGGAGAACAAACCTTAACCCTTGACATAAAAGATGAGGAGGAATGATACGATACAAACTCAAGCAGCAGCACGGACTGGACAGCTTTTGGTTAAAGAAAACTAAATTCTGCCAAATTCATTTTTAATATCAGTTGATTTAAAACAAATATTCATCAGTTTGGAATTCTCTAAAATGGAAGTTTTACTCCTCAACATAAAAACAATTATTGATCAGATGATATCATGACTTGTAGAGGATTGTGACACTCACAGGACTGATTCAATTAATCAGAAATGATGACATCACATTGTGAAGAACCTCTTCTCTGTCGGTGGAGTAAGTCGGAGAACACATACTGATTCTTTTCTCAGAGCATGTTATGGAAAAAGCAGAAATTTTAATGTCTATAATCTTATACTACCTGAGTTATCAGCATCCCTGAGGTGAGTAAAACTCCCAGTAAAGGCCAAGAGCAGGAACAATTCCAACAAAATGTAGAATAACCCATTTTCCCACACACTAACAAACCTGCATGGTAAATATATAAATAAGTATAAAAAGATTATAGCAATTATCAACATCGTAACTGTAAAAGCACAAATCACCTACTGTATATGTCTGCTCAGTTTGGCACATTGAATGCATATAGTGTGAGAATACTGTGTTGAACATTGCACATTTATGGCCAGAGTAGAAATATTACGATGACTAGGAGATTTTGAACAAGGATTTTATTTAAGTTTTTAGCTAGAAAAAAATGCAATAAAACAATAGATTCTGAGGGGTTTTTTTCACCATAAGGTGGGCAGATAACACTGCTGCTGCAGGTGATTCCATTCGTGCCAATGGACTCTTTCATTAGGAATTTCTATCATAAGCCAACAGACATGAGTTGCCTCTGGACTCCTTCTGACCATTCATCAATCACAACTTGATACAGGGACATACCCAACATCTGAGAGAGCACAAAAATGAAGGTCAGCAGTGTGAACTGTAGGAAGTGTTGTGTGGTCTTGATGTTAAAAATATACAACAACATCTGCATTAAGTCAGGCCATACTTTTATTTGTAAAGCAAAAATGGCAGAGTAATATTGTTGTTGCTAGGTGAGCAAATATTCCAGATTTTGACTCAATAATTTTATATCTCACCTGCTTAATCTTCTCAGACTGTGAATGGCATAATCTTTGGGACTTTCGTTTAATCGCGAATGGTTTGAATACTTTGTGCATTAATTCTGTGTTTATTCAAGTAATTTTACCTGAGTTATCTTTGCATGTCTCCCTTGCAGCTGACATTCATCCTGTTAGTAGACATATTAACCTCTCCAGCATGTCTGCCTCTCGGTTTCTGCTGTCCTCCTCTGGTTTCTACCTTGTTCTCTGGCTTCTTGTTGTTCCTGGTTCCTCTCATATCTGTTCTTACTTCACTTTTGTCATCAATAAATGCACCACCATACGTTATACTGATGCCACAAAGGGATTGATGGATTATGTAAGAATACCCTTTGCAATGTGTTGTAAAGAGCATACTTCATACTGTATGTCATCTCAAGCAATACATAGTTATACTTCAATGAAACACCATCAAGCTTTGTTCATAATGCAGCAATTATTTGAAAACGCCTTTGCCACATTATACTTCGCCCACATTATCACGATCTAGTGATGATGATCTACTTGAGGTTTGCTCACCTAGGTCAAGACGGCTGCAGTTTGAAGAGCTTTTGATATCCAGTGGACATTTATAAACATCACCAGTTTGCAGTTGTCCTGTGTATTCAAAGGGAGCCCCGACCAGCAACCTGGAAAACACACACAGAACTGTGTTTGCCTCTCATGCCATATTAGAACTTCAGTCACAGTCTATCAACACAGAATTACTGAATAAAATGTAATGCCCCAGTTTAAAGCAATTACAGAACAGATGAGAAACTAAAGTTTTTTTAGTTCTGTTCATCTGGAAAAGATTACAAACCAATTTCTTCAGGAGCACAACGATTCACACACCGCTTGCATCCGACTTTTCAACAACCAGATTTCTACAGGACACACAGTCTTTGACACGACAGTCTCTCTATGGGACTCCAGCAGGATCATAAACATGTGATTACTTTGCATTACTTTGGCGCGTATACAACGCTGGCATTCCATACCAATCTGTGAACTACCGGACTGGTGAGAGCCAGTCGATGCGGCTTGTGTTCACATTGGCAGGATATCAAGCAGCAGTAAACAGAAAGCTGCTCCAGCAAGATTGTTGTTTCACTCTTTCACTTTTCTATGTACTTCTGAGGTCCCACTACCACTACTTAGTATAGTATTTTTTTGCGAGTAAAATTGTTTAGTTTGTATTTTCCTCCAAAGCGGATGTGCTTCACTTTGCCACCGAGTCTCACTTCCTGTCTCATCCGTGACATTTCCATCAAATTGCTGCGCAGCTCCAAACGAAATAGACTTCATGTCTGTCTTGGCCGCAGAATCAGAAACACAGCCACACAGATTTGTTTGAGATATGCAAGACCCCATTGACTTTAGCATGTTCTATTTTCTGTGTACATCATCCTACGCAATTTTCCAGCAGACTGGATAGGAAAAGTAGATGTGTTGTGTTTCGGGCCTTAAGGTCTGTGTTCATGATTCAACAATAAGAAACAGATTGGACAGAAATGGCCTCAATAGGAGAGTTCTAAGGCCAAAACTACTGCTGACCAAAAAATAAATAAAAAATGAAAAGGCCCGTCTCACATTAGTTACAAACATCTTGATGTTCCCAAAGACTCTATTGAAAGGGGGCCCAAAATGGTAGTTGCAGGAGCTACCATCCTGTAACTTTAGGATTCATCCCTGCTCCAACGAACCTGAAAGAAATGAATCACTCATAACCAGAGCTGGATGACGGCTGGTGAGTGTTCTGGATATATGATTGTGTGTCTTCCCTCTAACTCTTTCAGCTGCTCACATTCACACACATGCCCATGTTAAGTTCAGGAAATGACTTCAAGTTAGAGGCTTAGTTAGAAGCCTAAAAAAGGAATCGGATTTTATTGTTTGGGGCCACTCTGTGTTTGTCCCTTAAGGCCTCATGGCAGTGGTCCAGCACTGAAATGGTTAACTATTCTCTGTCGTTCCAATACATTGCTATCAATTATTTGGTGTTAATAAATTGGACTGATGATTTTAACTTTGTTTTCTTGGTATTTGAGACCAAGGATTTATTAGGGTCTATTACCAGGGTGGGTCCATTACTGAGACCCATCCCAGTAACTCTATTACTCTATTGCTCTAAACCAGTTTCTGCCATCCTGCAGAAGAACCAGTAACTAGAAGCCTCCAGCGACAGCCTGGTCACTCCAGTCTCTCTGAGGAACTGAGGATCTGTTCCTCATGGATTTTGAGAATGTCAGTGGCTTTCCGTTAGAGCTCTTGACTACATAAGATTTATTCAAGCCACTAACCAGTTTCTGTCCTCAGTGGTTCCCGCTCTTGCTGTTGGTTATCTCCTGCCCCACACATTTCTATTCTCAATAAACCATTCGCTGCTTTATTGTTGAGTTTTGGCTGAAATTTCAGGTCCTCAGTTTCGATTGTTCTAGTATACACATGTAAGTGATATCTTGCAGTGGACTGCCTTTCAACGCGCTACTGGAAGACTTGTTTTTCTTTTCTGCTCTCTAACATACATTCTTCTGCTGTGCTATCACAGAGCCAGCAACATTACTATTAACTAGACATAACACCACATGTGGCTCTGAAGATTATCGTGGGAAAAGGGCTGAGTCACATTCCACAGGAGATGACATAGGAAGATGGTATGCCAGCTTTTTGCTAATTTACCTCCTTCCTGCTAATGTGTCTTCTTTCCACATCAAAGGGCAGAGTTAATAAACCACATCTCAAAAGGCAGACTGGGGGCATGCTGTGGTGGCGCAGGGGTTTAGCACGCCCCACGTTTGGAGGCCTTAGTCATCAACGCGGATGTTGCGGGTTGGACTCCTGGTCCCGGTGACCTTTGCCACATGTCCTCCCCCTCTCCATCCCCCTTCCTGTCAGCCTACTGTCATAAAAAAAAAATACGAGCCACTAGCGCCACAAAAACTCTTCAGAGAAAAAAATGGTAAAAAAAAAAAATAAAAAAAGGCAGACTGAGTTCACAGCCAGCAGCATCACAAACAGCAAAGGTTTCCCCCTTGTAGCTCAATGTTTTCAAAGGGGAGGCCACCAGAGGCGCTAAGGGGGACTCAAAGCTTAAAAACTATTAAAAAAAATTAGACATTTTTAAATCAGAAATATTTTTTATATATAAAATCTAAAATGTTTCAATCATTATTATAGAATATAAGGTAAAATAACTCATAGCTCATCTTTCTGATTGAAATGCCTGCCAACTTTATCTGTTTATATGAAACAATGGCTGGATCTAAAAGAAAACTGGGAACAAATGGGGGAGAGAGTGATTGGCTAGTTACTGCAACCAAGCTATGTCACTAGGGACAAAATTACATTATTTATTTATTACTTAAAAATAAAACCTTTTGGGTGAAAATTGGGAATTTAACTAATTAAGATAATAAAAACATTAACTGTTTGGATTCTCTCCTATTTTGTATAAATTAAAGTAAGAACAATAACTTAAATTTCTGCTTTGAACCTTTGATAAAAAAATTTTGAGACATAACTGGGTTAAAAATGTACTTAATATTAAAATGGATTTGTCTAGTTAAAACATTTATTTACAAATTAAATATACTCACATTAGAACTACACATTTTAACAATAAATTAATACTTTTTATCTTTAACTTAATATACATTAAAATTATACTCACTCTTAACCTAAATTAAGTGGACTAATATTGCCATGTTGAAATATTTATCCTTCTTTGTGTTTTCTGTTTGAAGATTTTTCACCTGTATCATCTGTGCAATGGGTCAAAAAAGAACCGAGTGAAATCTTGAGTCTGGTCCTGGTCCTTCAGGTGTGGGCAACTCACAGCCACTGAAACACCTGAGAAACATTCTAAGAGTTTGTTTCTTTATGCATCCTGCAGCATTGTTTGCTGATTTGCACAGAGGGTGCCCAGTCAGCAGATAATGCTTTCTGGGAAGCCAGTGTGGTAACCCATGGCCCAGCTCATCTGCTTCATTCAACTATTTTGGTAATTGTGTGCTTAATTTCTTCCCTAGTTGTTAAATGAGAACCGTATTTTTACAGTTATTTGTATCTGTTACCAGTACATGATATTGTACCTGTAATTGATCCAGTTGGACAATTAGGTAGTCTAAGTTTTGAAATATCCCTGAACAAAACAATGGTATTGCAAGGAACGTGAAAAGATCTGCATTTGTCCAACACTAATATATAAAACTGTGTTGACAAGTTAAAAGTATGCTATGGCAATTGTATAGTTACATTTATGATTTTGCAAGCTTGTATTTTAAAGATAAGACATAGACTCCAACCACAAGAATGACGTTCCAGTTACAATTAGCTGCAAAGGGTTTAAGTTGTATTGTGGTTGGCAGATCCTGTGCTCCAGCATATCTAAAGGAGGTTCTGGGGTGTGATCAGAAACTGACCCAGTGTCTTACCAAGGGCCAAAGTCAAACAGATTAAAAATTAAGCTAATGGGAGCATATCATAAAAAAAATGTATGCATCACTCACTGGAGTTCTTGAACACAATAAATCCTTCTTTTAGGCTGAGTTTTAACTCTGGGGTGGCAACAGTTGAACAGGGAGAAATGAGATGTTTCAAAAGCTTATTTGTACAGGGATGAAGTGTGTAGTGATGCTTCTCTGACCGGGTTCCCAGACACCGGAGGAAGAGGCAGGCTACTGCAATGTGCAGGAGATTCTAATGACATGGATAAGTAAGGGAGATGATTGAGGAGGAGGCGAGTCTTTCCACTGATCTGAGATTGGCAGATGTTTGCAGCTTGGCCTGTGCTTTCTCTTTCTCCTCAGGTAGAATCCAATGGCCGGTGGCTTTGCTGAAGAGTGTACAGGCAGGCGAGCGAAAGATGGAACAGGTAAGTGTACTTTACCTAAGACATGATAATATGCCGATTCAGGAGAATGAGCTCTGCTCAGACAACTAGACCAGTGGAGGCAGTAAGCCTGCTTTGAATCTCTCTGAATGATGATCATCCAGTTTCTGTGGAAAAGGGCAGGACAACCAGAGCATGAGCAGACAAAGAAACTGAGGCCTGACTACCACTCGGCATGAGCACTGATCTGTCTTCTGCTTCTTCTTTGAAGCGTCGCCTGCCAGGGCTTCAGCTGACTGTCCTTTAGGTGTGCCAGCACCAGCAGGTGAAGCATGCCCTCCAACAAAGATCATATGTAGGGTGAGATTACACACGTGCACACAGAAAACAGGCCGCACACTGGTCCAAACGGCAACAGAAAATAGTTTGGTCTGATTTATTGTTTGACAGTGAGAGAATGTGTTGCATCTTCTAATGGTGTATGCAGCACGTCTGGTTTCAGCGGAACTTTTTCCACACAGGTTTTCATTGCGGCTTTATCTTGAGTAAGTGAATTCTGGGTTTTGGCTGTCTCGTGGATAAACACGGCATAAGAAATAAATTCTACCTAAGTTCATAGGTTCTGATTATGAAGGCCTCAGGAAGATTCGCTAAGGCGAGGATCACCCTAGAAGGAAGGAATCGATCTGTTAAAGTACCTATGAGTTAGCAATAGCAAAGAAGGTTATTAGAGGCAATGAACAAGGAGGTGACTAATGTCCAGGCCAACACACAGAAACAAATTATTCACATCAGATGTACGTCCCCAGTTCCTGATGGTACCTCAGAAATACTGTAGACATTAATCAAGGTTCCTACAATACAAGTTTTAACCATAAAAAATTACTTCAAAGTAATACGTCAAAAAACTAAATGAGATTTTGAAAAAAGAAAATCTCCTTTTGATGAAAACAAACGTGTGTATTACAAAGGAAGTGGAAAAAGAACGATTTTCTGTGTGAGGAGGGAGGAATAAGATCATAGCTGGATGCTGGAATGCAAATGTAGCTCATTTTAGTAGGAAACTGGGACTGGAACAGATGGAAAAGCTAGAGCTCACCGTTCCAACATGCAGCACTTCATCATGACATAAGGCTTAACCGAACTCATGGCATACTAATACTTTCCACTTGTTTACCTGGGATTTCAAAGGCATAAAGATGTTGCGAGCCTGGAGGACTGCAGCTCTGTCTAAGAATGTGACAGTATTGCACAACTTGCTGATAAACCTTTCCTCTATTTGTTTCCAGATCTCTTTGGTATGTTAGTTTGGATTCCAGGTTGTGTGGAGGAACACAACAAAGGCCTTCATTTTAATTTAAAGAGAGCTTTGTTTGATAAACCCAAGATTCTGTGACTCTCTTTTCCTTTAATAACTGAGAAATATAACAGTGCAATGACTGAACATTGATATGGTAACAGTGATCATTTTCTTGTGCGAGGTATTTCAAAGTGTTTTTATAACTAGCTTGGGGGATATTCCTGGCCTTTTGTGTGGAAATGTCCCTGGGTTTTACACTGTCCAATATACGATGGCTCGCAAAAGTATTCACACCCCTCGAACTTCTCCATATTTTGTCATTACAAGCATAAACATAGATTTTATGTGAAAGACCAACACAAAGTGATATACAATTGTGAAGTATTATATATGATTCAAAACATTTTTTATTTTTTTTTACAAATAAACTAAAAAGTGCGGTGCGCAAAAGTATTCAACCCCCCTTTTTTTCTGAGTGCAACCAGTTGCCTTTGTAAGTTGCCTGTCTTATGGACAAGGCACCACCATGGCTAGAGGATTTCATTAAAAACTAAAAAGGTGTTCAATTAATCAGCGCATCTCCATCTGGTCTCAATATGTCTCCATCAAGATCCTAACAGCAAAGTCCGCATCTGTAATACTCTTAACATGAAACCATGAATGCACTCTTCTGACCTAAACCGATCTCCCTCTGCTCTTTCCAGCAGCTTCATTGTGTGACTCATTCCTCTCTAACAGCCGCATTTCTGTGTGTAAACACAGACACAAAGACATGGACACACTGGCCGTGTTTCAGGATGGATGGATGAAAAGAAACATAGGAAAAGCGCCCAGGACTCTTGGTAGAACTCGAAAAGTGCCAGAATATTGGCTTTGAAATCTCATTCTGTTTGACTGTGAATATTTAAATTTCGGGGGGCTCTTACCAGCGGCGCCCTCCTGCCTCGTGCTGCTGAACTGTGTATCCAAACTGAGCCTCTGTGGAACCATGGAAGATCTTATAGTTCTTTGTGTCAAAGTTGAAGCAGAGCTGAAGACCTAAAACACAGGAAAACATCTGATTTTATAACACAGGCATATTTTGCACACTCAACAAATAAATTAACCAACACACGTTTCCAACACAGAACTGGGGATTACATTGTGTCAAAAATGTTCCCTTTCTTATTCAGGTATTTTATTGTGTTAGATTACATGCATCAATACATTTGAAATATATTTGCTTGATGAATTTGATGCCATTTAACAAAATGTAACATTTATTGCTTGTTTCATAATTGGTTACTTATGTGTTTATGGTGTAAACTACCTTAAACTGCCTTGTTGTTGAAATGTTCTACGTGATAAATTAGCTTTTTTTGCTGTTACCTGTTTTACTCAGTGGTGTGAAAAAGTGTTTGCCCTGCTGATTTCCTGCTTTTAACACGTTTGTCACATTTCAGCGTCTCAGAACATCAAACCAATTTAAATATTAGAGACAACGCAAGTAAAACACAAACTGGAGTTTTTCAAATGAAAGTGTTTGTCACTAAGGGAGGGAACAAATCCAAACCTACATGATCCCGTGTGAAAAAGTCATTTCCCCTTAAACCCTAAAAAGTTAGGGCAACTTTTCAGAATTACACAATTGTTTTAATTCAGCCACATAAGATGGTTTTTATTTGAATACTTTTTGAAGCTAAAGCTAAAGAAAGACAGAAACTTAACTGTGTTTATAGGGATTAAAGAGAGAGAAACAGGAAATAATCGCACGACTGCAGAAAACAAGACTGGATTCCATGCAATAAAACTATAAATAAACTAAGCTAAAAAGAAAAAATCAAAACAACAATGCAAAACACAACAAGGAAAAAAATTCTAAAAAAAAATTTAAAAAAAGAAAAAAAATCTAAAAAAGCCCCAGAGATGGTAGAGATAAATGGCTGGGATCAGAAGGGTTACAGACATCGGACAATAAACAAACAAAGCCTGGAGAGAAACGGTGCTGACAGGTGTGCTGATTAACCAATGAACTGCACATATAGGTCAGCTGAGGACATTTGCTTTTCATAGATACGAGATCTATTGATTTCAGTGAGTTTGGTAGACGATCCAGGTAACAAGCTTATGTCGGGTAAGGAATTCTTCTTGGTTGAAATGGGTCATTACTCGTGCTGCTGCTGCTGCTGCTTTCCTATCATCTCAAATCGACATGCTCGCCTCTGACAAAGTGTTTTTATTCCTATACCAACACCTGTAAGATACGTTCTCCTGTATTTTCCTGGATTCTCTGTAAATATGAGAGATGCATGTGCTAACTTCTACTGTGTATCCAAACACAGTAGAAGTGTTTGGATACAAACACTTCTACTGTGTTTGTATCCAAACACAGTAGAATTTGCACATTCATTTGCAAATGCAAATGAATGTGCATTTGCCAATGCACATTCATTTGTGCATTGGCAAATGAATCCCATTCTTAAGAGGAAAGCTTCTTGAAATGCACTGAGGCGGTTTTATTACCCTGCGTGTAACTTTTCTTGTACCTGTTTTTGAATTTGCGACACTATTCAACATAACACATCGCCATATATTTTTTTGCTTTTATTTTGCCACCTTTCTTTTGCAGTATATACTGCGTGTGCTGCGGTTCATCACCTCCAGCTGAAGAAATAAACAGACTGTTCACTCAGACTGTTTGCCGGCACAGATGGCAATGATATAATTTTTTTCTTCTTCTGCTGAGAGAAATAAAAGACACTGGAAAAGAGAAGAACTGTCAGAGTCTTTAGAGTGATGGTTTCCTCACAGCTGAGAGTAATCGGTTTCTGTGTGAGCTGAACCCAGAATGATTTATCAGATCTGTTGGCAGGAGACACAAGGTGCTTGCCAGAGTGCGGACGCAAGATTCTGATCCATGTCTGAGCGTCTCGTTTTGCTGCCACCGATCTGAGTAACTTGGATGATCCTCTGGCACAGACGGCAAATTCTTCACATTTTTCACAGAACTGAGCAGACCTTTCTTTCGGTCAGATGTTGCTCTTGGTGGAACAGTGTTCAATGGGTGTTTTTAGTTTGCTTTTGTTTTTTTTCTTCTTCATCATATTTATTTTTGTTGCTGTCATCAGTGAAAACAGATTAGTGATTAGCAGCCGCTGCAGACCAAGAATATGTTTCTAGACGTTGTAATGTTTGTACTTCAAGGTGCAAAAATTCCAGTGTCTCAAATGAAAGTCAGTAAGGTATGATTCCAATTAGGCCAAAGATGGAAGTGATTATGAGACGACGTGAGCACGCTGTCAGACGTGGCCTTGTGAGTCACTTCTTCAGCAGGCAGACAGATGGCTGGCTCAGAACCACTGCAACTCCTGCTAATGTCACTTTCCTGGCAGGTAGAACAGGGCAAAGGCCATTTGTCAAGCATTCTTATTTCCTGTTCAAAATGTTCAACAATAACACCATTATAATATACAAAGGTGTGGAAAACTCTAATCTCATTTCAGTTAAAGATGGTTGACGTTTCTGAAATCCAGGTATGTTGAAGAAGCGACAGTTTTAACACGCTCTGCTTTATTGTTTCTCTGTCTTCAGTTCCTTCTGAAAGGAAGAAAATGCCAGATTTTTCCTTTAGATATGTAGTAGCAGCAGGTAATGCTCCATCTGGTCCAATCATCTCTGTTTGCTGTGAGTTGGCTAGCTAAAGAATGGAGAATCTGTTCAAAAATCTTTGTTAAATTCACCTGAGAAACATATGAATATTAGAGTTGCGCCGTGCTTTCCTTTCTTCAGGAAAGGCTGTTTTCCGTTAGCAGTTGTGTCTTTGAAATAAACAGTTTATTGCAGGTTTGGTTCTGGAACAGGACAGATAATCTGCCCATTTAACCAGCTATCATGAGCTTAATGAGCCCAAAATGATTTTTACAGAGACAAGAACAGCAGAAACAACAATATTCTGTGCAACATGCATCTTTACGGGAACCTTAGATGTATGTTAGGTTGTTATTTACAATCATCATTGCTGCGATCCTGCGACAGACTGGTGACCTGTCCAGGGTGACCGTTATCCATACATGTTCTTGTCTCACGAGTTAGTTAGTAGCCATCTTGTCTGTGCAGTATAATTTATTGTTGGCTCTACAGCACAGTGCATTGAACATGCACACAAATATTATAACATAGTTTTAATTTCAAATTTTTGATCATTATTGAGTGAGTAGATAATAAATTTCATTAAATTGAGATAAGAGCAAGAATTAAATGTTCTTCCTACTCTTTTTCTAACAGAAAAGTAGTATTAAACTAATTGTTTTGTTCTTGGTTATTTATGAACACGTTTTTCTCTATCCTACTGATTGCTTGTTCACTTGTTTGTAAAACCTGTTTGAAATAAATGAATAAATACAAGTGGAAATTATGCAAGTTGTTCAACTTGCTCGTTGTGCATGGTATACCCCGCCTCTCACTGTTCTTAGGAAGGAGAAATGTCAGTATGTCTGCAGTAATACTGGAATAGTGTGACATTGTATTAAAACAATTCAATGTCCTTGGTGAAATATTGAAAAATGTGAATACATTGAATGCACAATGTAAGATTTTTTTCACCTGGAAAGTGTGTTGTAATTGATCCTTCTGTGTTCTGTAGCCTGATGTGTTTGCAGTTCTGTAATATAACGTACAAAGTGGTAAAGAAGAAGAATAAAAGACATTAAGTAACTGAAAAGTGTACTTGATTAGAAATTTTAGTAAACCAAAAGTGTAATTGGAGTATACTGTGATCACACTACTAATATATAAAACATGTAATGCTTATATAGCTACTTAGAAGAATTCTAAATATATTTTAAATGTCATTCGATCACAAAAATAGTACACTTAAGATATATTAATCAAGCATGTTTATATTACATAAAAAGCCGTATACTTAAGCTAAACAAATTCTAACTTCAGTTGTTCCAAAAAAGTATGTGATAGTACATTTGGTGCACTTTAAATTGTGATTTCCAACAATTTAATTTCTATTAAAATACACTTAAAATTAGTTGTTCCAAAACAAAATTTGGAACAACAAAATTTAACATGCTTAGTATATTTATGCTTCACCAGGGGAGCCCTGCTAGGAATAAATAGTATAAAAGATGATGGATGTTTACAGCAGAAAAAGGACAACTAAAGAAATCAAAGTTTGAGATTTGATATCAGTCTATATCAAGTCTCAAGCTTTGTAACTTGACCTGTTTTCAACTAAGTGTTTTGTTTTTTTTTAAGTGAAAATTAAGTCCGAGTTCACACTAGAGTCAACATCTATGATTATCTTACCATCCAAATTTCACTTTGATTCAAGCCTAATTACAGTATTCTCTATAACAGGGGTCCTTAGACGCCCTCATAAGAAAAACTACAAACTGAGTAAATTTGATGACAAATAATAAGTTATGGGTTTGAGCAACAAGTTTAAGACATATTTAAAACTGCAGCTCAGGAGATGTTCAGGTTCTACAGTTGGGCAGGAAACTGAAAATGGCAGCGGGAAGATCTGTTATGGTCCGGGTCTCCCTGTGGCTCACTGGCACATGGAGCGAGTTGAGATGTACCTGTTGACCAGTCTATAGGTATTTACATTTTTTGAAAAAAGTTCTGTTTCTGATTATTTTACAATATGATTTAGCATAGCATGTTTTAGTAAAAAAAAAAAAAAAAAAAAAAGGATTTGTTTTACGTTTACGTCATTATTATACGAAGTTAAAGCACCGAGACGTTTGGCGAGAAGGTTACACCGTGTAACAAGGTAACATGGACATGTGCAAAATAGGTTCAAAGCGTGATTAGGCGGTAGGATAAATGTTTCTCTGGTCTGAAACATTTATTTCAGACAAGAGAGAATGGAAATAGTTCAGGATGTTCATTCTGACTATTTGAAATGCTCTCAGTGGGCATGTAAGCATTGAAAGGGAAGCAATGGAGCAACAACAAAAAAAAGGTAGCTCAATGTTTTCCTGGAACTGGGATGTGTTAAGACAAAAAGACAAATTAGTGGTAAATGCTAAACTCATGAATTGTAATTTAACCTCACCCCTCCATCTGACCTCTGACCCAGTGTACCGCGCCATGGAAACAGAATTCTAATATGAGTTCTTTCTGCAGGACTAAACTTCATGCCCCACTACAGACAGAAAGGTTTCAGAGATGCTATTGTTCGAGGAACACAATGACACTGAAGTGTTAGACGGCCCTCCATGTTCTCCACTTGACACACATACTGTAGTTCTCATGTCATGAGGCTGAACTTCACAGCTGCCAGAAGTTAAGTCTGAAACTCAGGGTTGGGTATAAGATAGCACAGCCAACTTTTTTCTTTCCATTGACTGTCTTGATCATTTCCCAGCTTTTTTCCATCAAACTGTTATGATGTGTGTTGGTGGACCCAAATGCAGAAAGGCAGAGGGGGGAAAGTAGATTTTGTATTTTAATGAAAAATGCGCAACAGGGAACCAGAGCAGAGCAAAAACCATAAATGCAAGGAAAAAGCCAGCAGGGAACACAGAGAAAATAACAGAGTATAACGGGATTAAACAGGGTTTGACAGGAGGAGCCAGCAAGGAGTGTAAGCAGGAGGAAGGTTTAAATACTGTGAGGGTGAATGAGGGAACAAAAGACCTGGGCTGACCGGCTAACAGGCTGCAGGTGTGAGGGGAGAGAGAGAGAGAGAGAGAGAGTGAAAGTGGCACAGGGGGTGAGGGAGAGTACACAGGACTAAGAAAATCAATCTAAGAGCAACGAGGAAAAACTAGGCACAACGAAGAAATAAACATGATAAACTAGTATTACTTAGAAGAAGTGAAGTAAGGTAAAACAGAAAGAAGGCTGATCTAATTAAAGAGAGTAAAGAACACAGAATAATAACGAAACTAGAATCAAATAATCAAACACTAAAACAAAAACTTTAATTTGTAGCAATTTTTTTCTTTTTCTTTTTTTTAGAACAATATTTTGTGTTTTTTATAGTTGCATAAAAGACTTTTAGACATTGGTCAATTTGGCTTTTAAGTCTGAAGGATAAACAAGCTACAAATTGAAAGCAGTGTTTATTTTTTAATTTGAATATTGACCAATGTTGACGTCTATAAATGTATTTCCTAACTACCAAGCCAATACTCGGGTTTTTGCCAAGTATAATGCAACATTTATCTCTGTTGTCTGAAAACGAAGAGCCAGGTGACAAAAATGATCCAACAGATCCAACAAACTCCACTTTAGTTTCACTAAGGATTTAAAGCATCAGGATGCACGACGTCCAGATTCCAAATCACTGCTTTCTGCGTTTAACTGCCAGCTGCGGATCGGCAGGCAATAAGCGCAAACAGCTGATGTGTCGGTGCGCGTGTATATTGATCAGCCTGAAAGATACTAGGACCCTCAGCGGAGTCCACACTAATTCATCGGAGTGACATTTCACCCTTCGATGTTTAAAAGCATAATGCAATAAAAGATAAACAGGAAATGATCTTCAGTGGGAATTTCACTCCCTACTAACATTGACTGAAATATCAAAACAACCAGTGAACCAACACAGCACTGCAGGAAGTGCTAATATCTCGAGAAACACGTTGGCTGTTGCAAATATGAATGGTTTCAGTGGACAGTTGGGGTAGGCCAGGCACTTTTATGAAATATGATGTTGGGACTAAAATGTTATAAAACTCCATCTATGAGACGGAAATAAATGTTAAATGATAATTAATTCAATTGTTTGCTTGTTTATGGGCCATTATGTTTCACAAGAATGCTAATTTCTTAAGATAAAACAAGATTACAGGAATCGGAATCGTTTTGCAAAAATGTATTTCCCCCTTCACACTTTCCTGTTCCTGTTACTTTTTTTTGGTCACAGTTAAAAGTTTCAGATCCTCAAACAAACATTTACTTCAGGCTAAAGTGAATACAACAGAAAGCTTCAAATCAGGGTTTTAGTTACTATCCAAAAGTAATTCCCCCAATGTGGTAAATTAGCTATTGACTATATTCTTTAATAACTGAAGCCAGTTTCACTCAGGCTCAATCAATGCCATATCTGCAGAATCAATACATCTTAAAAAGTTACACTTTAAGGCCCTGATCCAGATTCTCTGGCCAAATTGTATTTATGTTTAAATTATATGTATTAACTCGTTTTCTCAATTGTTTCTTTGTTCTGGATTCTGACTTGTGAATTATTCAGGGATGCAGAAATAGCAGGGATCTTCTCCGGTCGTCTTCTAGAGGTTTGCTGGATTTTCTCACTCGTTTCTGTTTTTCCACCTGATTCTTCTTTGGTTCTACATTGTCTGCTTCACTCATTTATTAAGCGCACACAGCCTAACAGTCAAGAGCTTAGATACTAATAAATAGCTTAATTTCATGTTATAGTAAAAACAGATAGGGCCCATTTACCAATGCACTTCCAGAGGCAGGACTTGGTCCAGAAAAACTAATATAGACCTGACAGGAAATGAGTTGACAGTATCTAAAGACAGAGAGCCCTTCACTTTAAGATCTTCTCTTTGAAAGATGTCTTACTCCTTGAAAGGAGTTGAAAAAGTAATTTGAGATGTACATTAAGCCCATGTAGACTAAAAACACACCTGTTTAGAGTTATTTTTGGAAAATAAACAATGAAACATTAATCAATAATCTGATATGTAATGATAGCACTTGACAAAATGTAATGCTTCAGTTGTTGACTGTGTTCTGTGACTTTGTATTTTTGTTTTTATAAAGTAAAGCACTTTGAACTGCCTTGTTGCTGAAATGTGCCGTACAAATAAAATGTGACCGATTGATTCACGTTTCTTCTTTCTCTACTTTTATGCGTGATTGCCTTGAAATACTTTTTTGTAAAGTGCCGCAGGATGACATTTGTTGTGAATTATGTGTGTACCAATAAAATGAATTGAATTGACTTTAATCATTAGAGTTCATTAACTAGAGCCTTCTTAATGACAGAACCTTTTCAGACCACTTTATTAAGTTGATCTGGTGTTTCGTTTTGTTTTTTGTTTAATCTCCAGACTAATCCGCCTTCAAAAATTAATCCAAGAGTTGTGCAATGACAGCTTTTGGAGAACTTCAGCTCCATGTTCATGATTCAACAAAAAGAAAAAAAAAAAGTGGACAAAGATAACCTGAATGGAAGAGTTCCAAGTCCAAACCCACTGGTGACCTATATATGTTGACACCAAAGAATCGAACACTGAATGAAGAAAAACCTTAAGTCAAGATTTTGGCGTGGCCTAGTTAAAGTCTTGACTGAAATCCAGTTAGGAGGCTGTAGTGCAACAGTAAATTGGTCATTCATGCTGTAGGGCAGGGCACAGCCAGTTCTAAAGTTAAGGGAGCAATTACTTTTTCAGTCAGGATGGCATGGATAGATTTTTTTCTCTTGTTAAATGAATTGATCATTTTAAAAGTTTGGTTATAATTGGATTATTTTTTGCCTGGCAGAAATGACCTGTTTTAGTTTCTTAAACATTAAAGAATGAAGAAACAAAAACGGAAAAAATGCTGTTGAGGTCAATTCAATTAAAAAATACTTTATAATTCTCCAAATTCCTTTAAAGATTCCTTACAGATGGTGACGGCTGTGGGCAGGAAGGATCTCCTGTAGCCGTCAGTATTACAACAAGCCTAAAAAAGCCCCTGAATCTCTTGTTGTATGAGTCTCAGCACTGGGATGCTCAAAGTGGTTCACCGTGTTCCTTGATATGTTACACATCTTTCTTTAAACAATCATCTCCAGAGGCTCCAGAACAGTCTGCAGTACAGAACCAGCATTCTTTATCAGCTGTTTGAGCTTTTCTTTAAGTCCTTAATAGTGGACAGATAGTGTGGAAAACACACGTAGAGAAGATGTACAACATCATGCTGCAAACACTGGAGAAGCCGAGGTTCCTCGGGATACAGTCTGCACTGTCCCTTCTTGTAAACGACTTCATGGTCACGTCTCCAGCCCAGTCTGCTGTCCAGGTGAATGTTTTTATTCTAGACCACCAACTGCTCTTCAAGATGAAAATAGAGTTTGACACTGTCTGGTTTCACCTGCAATCAACTGCTGTGCTTTGTTCACATTCAAGATGAGATGATTGTTTCCACACTAGGAGTTAAAACTATCCACCAGCTGTCTGTACTCAGCTTTCTGTTCATCTTTGATAAACCTGTCAGCTGCTGAATCATCTGAGTATTTCTGTAGACGTCAGGACTCTGACTGTTGGAGATCTGAAGTGAGCAGGGTGTAAAGGAATGGTGAGAGTACAGTTCCCTGTGGTGCTCCGGTGCTGCTGACCTCCTGCTTACACACACACATACACACACACACACACAGTTCTTCAGTCTCATAAACTGGAGTCTGTCTGTTCAGTTCTTATTGATGCTGCACCTTGAAATGTGGAATATTTGAGGCAGATTACTGAGTAAATCAAAGGAAGCTCGGCTAATTTGCTAAATGTTTTAAAATACTGTTCCTTACATGTAATTGACAGCTTGGAGGGATTTCAAATAAATGCCTCAAATGTTACAATTTGACATGTCCTTAAAAATCACCTGCAGCACTTGTTTGAAATGAACTCTGCATCATGCATCATGTGTTGCATGCTCTCTCACCTGGCCACAGGGTGCACATCCACAGCACAAGAACGTGGTGATAATCCATGAGTTGCTCTCAAAGACAAACAGTGAAGAACGGAGTGAGAATAATCACGTCTCATCCCAGGGTGGATTGTTCACTCTGCTGCTCTGATGTGGGACAGACGGGGCGGAACAGAGAGGAAGAGAAGGAGGAGGCGCTCCAACTAGTAAACGGACCTCCTCCTGACTCATGTGTCTGCCGGGCTCACACCGACAAGTTCTCTAAATGGCCTTACTCTTTACCTCCTGTCTTTCAAAAATTAGCTTTAATGTCTGTGGTGCTGCAAAAACAGGAAAAACAGGAAACAGGAAAAACGGTGAGCTGTCTGTGATTCAGCTCACCGTGCTTAAGACCAGATGTGCTTTAATGTAACCTGTTAAAGAAGTTTTTTTCTTGCTCAGTCTGTGAACAATAGGCTACACACTCTGAAGGTCTGGTTCTCTTATCAACTCCCCAAAAACCCAATTTGCAAAAAATCCAGTTTGTATTTTTTCCCCTTTTTGAATGACATGAAAAATACATAGATGTTTAAGTTCAGTGCGATGCAAATGATCACTGTGCCAGTTAACCTTAGACTGTACTTGAATGAAATGTGTGAAATATTTCTTATGCACTGGAATCCATACACTCGGCAGAAGTGGGCTGAACTGGACAACTATTATGTAAAATTCCCTTTTTGCATGTTTCTGTCCTTCCCTTTGGGTATCTGCTGCTTCTTAAAACAGCCAAGAGCCAAAATAAAACAACAAACAAACAAAAAACAAAATAAAATCCAGCCATTGAGTAAATGTTCTGCTCGTGTCTACCTGTTTCCATCTGCCACGGCCTGGTCGGTTGTGGCAGACGGACTGAGCCAGGTTCTGGTTCTCCTGGAGGTTTCTTCCTGTTAAAGGGAAGATTTTACTCCCCACTGTCGCTACATGAATGCTCGGCATGAGGGATTGCTGAAAAGTCAACAAGACAAAGTAAGCAACTGTCTACTGCTGCTCTGTTTGTAAGTCAATGACTTGATGCTCTCCTGGGTTTCCTTAGATAAAACCTTTTTAAACTCCTTTCAGTAATGAACTGGACTTACTGTACTGCTCAATAGGATCAGTTGGAATGTACACACCATTGAATTGAAAGGATTTTCTTATAAAGTGCCTCAAGCCAGCATTTGTTGTGAATTGGTGCTATATAGATCATTTAAATTGAAATTGGATAAGCACCTGATATTTTTCCAAAGGAACTTATGACACATTTTATCCTGGATTGTCAAATGTCAGCACATTCTGACACAATGTAAGTAGTATCCATATCTTTATTATATTGTTATTATATTAATATTATATTTTGGTAATTTATTTATTCATAAATGAGGATACCACCATAATTTTATGTTCCTTATGATAAATCATGACAAATAATTATGTCTTGTCTTATTTGCTTCCATAAAACACAGCATGCTGCATGTGATGTGATGTAGATGATGTAGGCCACTTAAGGGTTTTAGACACTGAGGCCTCGTAGCAGCATGTTGCTTGTTTGAAATGTAAAAACAGAATTTGCAAAACGTCTCCATTTATGCTGTGAGCTTTACTGGTCTCCAGGAATTTTTTTCTTTCTGCCAGTCGGTGACTTGCTTGAAGACTGGTCTTTTTTTTTCAAGGTCACCATCTTCTTTTTCCTTGCCCGTCTCTGCAAACACAAAACGTAGAACTGAAACTCTGAGCTAACAGATGTATACTTTGGTTTTATGTAAACTTTTACAACTAATTTAGTAGTTACATATTACTTCCACCATTTCACAGTTCAACAGGCATCACTCAGGTCACAATGATGCTGCCTGACATATGCTGATACATTTACAGTTTTCTCAGTCGCTTTAGTGCTTTTCTCAGAACAGAATTGAAATTCTCTAAACTACTTGATCAATCTTTAATTGACTGCGTCACTTGTGTACATCAAAAAAGCAATTTATGTGAACAAGTTGCAAATGCTTTTGTACATCCATGCAAGTATTATTTCAATTCCCTGCTGCTTCCTTGTCTTTCTGAGGCACTGACATGTTCACTTACAAATATTTACCTTTGAGAGATAAATTATGGATTTTGAGAAAGAAACTGGATTCTGTAGGTAATCCTTTTTTTTATTAATATTTTTATTAGGAGGAAAGGAGACATTACAAGAGAAATTTTAACTACCAATGACACAGTATGCCACATAGTACACAGTTTCTCCATGACATCGACAGAAAAGAGGAAACACGGGCACAAAATAGGTACTGAGTGTACGGATGGAAAAAGGCAAACGATTCACCTTCGATGAGTATTTTTCTTTTTCTTATATACACAAGTAATGAAAAGACGATAAATTAAAAAAGGTGGAAAAAGTAGACAGGTGCGGTGGGAGGCATCACTCAATCCGGGAAAAGAGACTGAAGAGAGTGAAAGAATATCATGAAAGGATGCCATAAGTTGTAGAATTTAGCGCCGTTGCCTTTCACTGAATATCTGATCTTCTCAAATCAGATATTTTTAAACTCTTTTCAGTAGAAAGAAGTTTAATTACTGAAATGCTAACAGCTCTTTGAAATAGAATAGAATGTACTTTATTGATCCCGAAGGAGGGGAAATTGCTTATTTGTTGAAAGCTACTCCATCTTAGGTAATAACTACAAAGTTTGTTTTATATAGAGCGGTAAGTTCAAAATGACTAGATATAAACAAACAAATAAGCAATCACATGCAATATATTAATCAATAAATAACCTATAAATGAGCGCAGAAAAAATTTGAATCAATTAGCACAGACTTGGGCATTGTAAAGCCTAATGGCAACAGGCAGAAATGACTTTCTGTGGAGCTCTGTGGTGCACTTTGTCAACATGAGTCCCTAGCTGAAGGTGCTCCTGTATCCAACCAGCACGTCATGGACTGGATGAGACTCGATGTCCAAGATGGCCTGCATCTTGGACAGGATCCTTCTTTCTGACACCACTGTCACAGAGAGTCCAGCTCCACTCCTACAACGTTACTGGCCTTCCGGATCAGTTTGTTCAGTCTGTTGGTGTCCTCCACCTTCACCCTGCCGCCCCAGCACACCACAGCATACAGGATGGCACTGGCAACCACAAAGTCATAAAACATCCTGAGCAAAGTCTGAGAGATGTTGAATGACCTCAGCCACCTCAGAAAGTAGAGGTGACTTTGGCTCTTCCTGTACACAGCATCAGTGTTCTTGACCCAGTCCAGTTATTTATCAATGTGGACATCCAAATATTTATAGTTCTCCAGTGTCCACACTGACACCATGGGTGGTAACAGGGGTCACCAGTGTCCTGATCTTCCTCCTCAGATCCACCACCAGTTCCTTGGTGTTTATCACACTGATCTGCAGGTGGATCAGTCCACACCAAGTGACAAAGTTGTCCACAGCAGCCATGTACTCAGTCTCATCACCCTCTCTGATACAACCAACCACACCAGAGTCATCTGAGAACTTCTCAGTACAATAGCTGACTTAGCATGTATAGAACATGAAGAGAAAGGGAGACAGGATAGTTCCTTGTGGAGCTCCTGTGTTGCTGACAACACTGTCTGACACACAGTGTCGCAGATGCATAAACTGTGGTCTGCCAGTTAGATAGTCCACAATCCAGGACACAAGGTGGGGGATCCACCTGCATCGCCGTCAGTTTTTCACCCAGTAGAGCTGGACGGATGGTGTTGAATGCACTCAAGAAGTCAAAGAACATAATTCTCACAGTGCTTGCCAGCTGGTCGTAACTAACAGAGCTAATTGCTACTGCTGCCGGAACTGAATATAAAACCACCAATCAAACTAGACCAAGACCCTAAACAGCTGTTACCAGAGCGGACACAGAATGGTGGAACTACTTGCCGGATCACACAGACCAACCAGAAGTAACTCCAATAAATTATGTAGAACTTTTGAATCTTGTCTCCTTGATTCCAGTAGAACTTTAATGTGCCCTTTTGACAATTCAGTTTTCCTGGAGTATTATTCCAGGCTGGTTTCTTTTACTTATTTCAATTTTAACATCCACTATCTCTCATAATGAAAACCTTAATTAATGAAAACCCACCCCAAGCTGCCAAAGCTTTATTTATGAAGCTGAAGGTAACAGCAGCAGAAAAACACCATCTCCTCTGGCCAACTGTCCTCTTCCTCCATTTGGTCCTCATCATCATTACCTCTTGTGATTTCTAGATTCCCATCGATTTCAACATGTTCAATTTGAAAACGCTTACAGATGTTATTTATTGCTCTTTTGGCTGGGTGGAACTAGCACAGTCGGACCTAAAGATGTAATTTACCCAGAATGCATTGCAGTGTGAACTACATGGCAACATTCATGTGGCAATATTTTATCACAATTTAGAAAAACTAAACAACCTGCAGAATTGTTACTGTATTGTTTTACATATAAAATAAATAAAGTCGATTGCTATAACTAATCATGAATCTGTTTAAGAATTCTTTGTTTCTGAGTAAAACTTTCAGAGATGATGTATCTAGGCTTGTCACAATAACTAATTTTGCTGAGTGATTAATTGTCTCAAAAATTATTGCAATAAACGATAATATTGTTTGAAGACCTTTTTACACTGATTTAATGGAAATGACGTTATAATGCATGCAATTTCCTGCCAAAGATAGATACACTTTATTTTCAAAAGAACACTTAACACTGGAACTGATAAACAAAACAACCAAAAACAAAAATAAAATAGATTCTCAGTCTCCATTAACAAAAAATGTACTTGAATAAAAACTAAACAACATAAAGCCAAAGTAGAAATAAATACTGCATTCAACCAAAAGATTGCAGATTATGAAGTCTGTATATTATATTGCCATTCAGTAATCAATAGATGTAAATAGAGAAGATGGGCACATCCAGCTAGCTGATGCAATAATTCACACTACACAATTTTTTGCCCCAATCTTCCCCTTAGGACAACCTTAGAACGTTGAACGTTCTAAGGTTGTCGCTTGTGATTTTGTAACCGATCATCCTGTAGTGTGTGGCGTGTTACGGTAGATCGTCGTTGCCGCTCTGATCTAAATCAGGGGTTTTCCCCGACTGATAGCGTTAACCCAGCCTGTTGAATGTGACTGGTAGCCAATCAGAACAGCTGACACGGCGCCACCTGAAGTCCAGTGGACATTGGAGATGATTTGTGGAAACAACATTAATGTTTATTCAACATTTCATGCAAAGAATATAGAAATAACAAGGGGAGGAGTTGGAGCGAAATCGCTACCGCAGTTGATAAACCCAGTAACTTTTCAGCTGTTCTTCGTTAACGTGACATAAATAGGTTATAATGATTTTCATCCAGTCAGGACTGACAC